>ML819999.1:26780-43288 GCA_009831015.1 Picea engelmannii | reverse complement strand
TCATTATCATTCATTTCGTGTTTAAGAAACACACTGTTAAACAATTGTCAATTTGACATATCAAATCGTGATAAAAAAAATTTGAAAAATAGTCATTAGAAAGCTAAAACAATTCTTCACAAGTTTTGTTTTTACTGTAAAGTTAAATTCTAAATAAAAAAAATACTTTTATATGTCGGAAGTTGAATAACTTGTGAAAATACAGTTTTTTTTGTCATAAAACAAGAAAAAGTGTAACCCACCTTCATGATTTCACCCACAACTCTTCGATTCCCTATTGGAATCTTCAAGAAATATCCACAGGTCCTTTTCACGAAACTCTGCCACGTGAAAAAACACCAGGCCCAAGTTTCTCTCATGCGACCATGGGTTGTGAACACGAACCTAATCCAAATGGTGTTTCACGATTTCACGTGTTGGGTCTTTGCATGTGAGTCAAACTGACTCTCCCGACTTCTGAAACCCCAACTGGAGTCTAATGTATGCTAGCTCCTCACTTATGTTCTACTAATATGACCCCTCAATATGTCCTAGGTCCAAACCCTCCGAGAGTTTCACGATTTCACAATTCGTGAAGTTGGAGGACCACCTACCTCCCTTCTCACGACATATAAAATCTCGATATCTCCTTCCCTCGAAATAGATCAACAGTCTAGATCTCTCCTTTGATCAAAGACTGTGATCAAGTTGAGATTTCACGGTTCATGACTTTGGGAGTCTCCTTACTTCCGTTCCCCCGATATCCAAGATTGCGATGGCGATAGATCCATGATCTATATCTTTCCTTTGATCAATGGAAGTGATCAAGTCGAGATTTCATGGTTCACGACTTCGAAAGGTTTCTCACCTCTTTTCTTCCGACTTCCAAAATTCCACTCGTGTTAGATCGACGATCTACGTGCCCCATGATCTGACGATCCAGATCTCCTCTCTCTCGAATCTATATTTTGCGTGTCGGGAAGTTTGAATACTGTGCACATCCCTTCTCCCGATTGTCGATTTTGTGATTGCCTCGGATTAACGGTCTAGATCCCTCCATGATCCAATGGGTGTGATTGAATCACAAAATTTGATTCTGTGAGTTTGCTGACACTGTGCACTTCCAGAATGTTAAAGTTTGTGCACTTACCTCTAGATCAAACGGCTATTGGTCCATCATGGCTATATCCGTCGAACGAGATCTATCCTCCCCTTATGCGCACTTGTCTTGTTTGGATTATGATCTGACGGTCCATAATCTTCCTCTGCTCGATCCAACGATCATTGTTACTCCTCCTCCCGATATTTTGCTTCTTTTTGTGACTTGGAAGGATTTCTAATTTTCCAAAGGGCTCAGTCTTCTATCTTTCTATGATTCCATCCCTTGGGATTTGTCTACACTTTTGGAAAGTGTTATTACTCCTCAGTTTTGGCTTCCTCCTGACTTAGAAGAATTTTCTATGTGCTTCAAAGGTCTCGCACTCCGATCTTTCTCCTGTGAGCCGACTGCTCTGAATATTTCTTACTCTTGGGAACGCTTTCCCTTCTGAGATTTTGAATGTGAAGCAAGTTCTCTCTACGCTCCTTCCTTGTGCTATCTTTCCTAAATTATTTGGTTTACTCAATATCCTTAGGGTCTCACCCTTCTGCATCTTTCGAAAGGCTTTTGGGTGGCCTCTTGGAAACCTCTTCACTCGACCTCATGAGATTTAACCTCTCGGGCTTCAAGGATTTTTGTCCCTTCCTCTCCTTGAAGGGAAATAAGTTCCTTCTTGGCAACATTGGCTCAAGCACTCTTTGTGGAGCTTTCGAGACTATTTGAAAACTCTGTAAGTGTCTCTCCTTGAGAATTCTCTTCTTAGAATTCAAAACAGAGTTCTTTTGTTTACTCCTTGCACTCGCTCGACGCCCACCTGGAAGAGCTCTACAAAATCCTCAACAATTCTATCTCTTTGTGCCTTCCTCTACACAGTCTCTCCTCCAAGCTGTTCAGTAATCTTGATGATTCTCCCTTGAGTCGGTGAATCCTTTTGGTGTGCCATCCTAATACATTTTCCCCTGAACTTGATTCGAGATTCAGATGCACACTCCTTCTGCCAGCTACAAAGTTTCTGATACTCCGTTGTGCACTCCTTGCACAGCCTAAAGAACCTAGAAACAATTCCAGCAAACTCATAGATATAGAAATCTATCTATCCCTGAAGATGAATTTTTTAACATACATATACAATATCCATTCATAAGCACAAATGACATTCATAAATACATCAACACATATAGAAAGTTCATATGCCAGAAAAACATCTTTCCCTCTATTCAAATGAATGTTCGATTACAATATGTGCAGGCTGGACTGTAACATAGTCTCATCTCCCTCAAGTAAACTATTTCAGCTCCTATTCAACAATACTACTTTGGACGCCTCATTTGGGCCAACCATGCATCTACATCTACCAGAGGTCCTCTCAGGTTTTCTTCAACTACTCATCTACTCCCCAAAAAACAAAAAACCTAACTGCTACTCTAGTTCAGTTACATTCAAGACTGAGAGTGAAACTCCCAGATATCTTGTGATCATTCAGATCCCGAGCGTTTCTCTCTTCTTCACCCATCCGTTCAAAAATGGATCTAGAGAAAACGCGAGCTTGTAGATTCCTTTTTAAATTAGAAAGGCACACTATGGCACTGAGTTATCCTTTTGCATTTTCTATGGCGCTGAGTCATCCTTCCACGTGGGCTTGTCGACGATGCTTCTAAATCATCCTCCTTAACCTCCCTCCTCTAATCAGTTCTCTAAAAGCCAAATTGACCTCCCTTCTTTGTCCTCGCCATGGTCCTGTCAAGTCGATTGGTTCAACCTCCTAGGTAATTCACTGGGTTTCTCCCCTAGACCTGGCCTGTTCCTCACAACTTTCCTTGGTTGTCCCACCAAATTAACCTGAGAATTCAACTCTGGAGCCACCACTTGTGAATCCACCACCGACTGAGTCTCCTTAGGAAGACACCTTTGTCCACCGAGAGAAACCACCAGACCATCCACACTTTTGTTCGGACTGCGTCTCCAGCACAAAGTTTCAAGACAACCTTGCAATTCTGCAAGACCTGGTGTTCGATGTCCATGAGGAGGTGGACGACATACGACTCCGTCTCGAAATTCTCGACAAGAAAGGGACATAAATTCTGCAAATGTTATCCTTTCTACAAGGCACTTGATGCTCCCTAGACCAGGCATCTAGTGCACCAGTGGTCTCAACGATGGTCTTGGTTTCATCTCTCCAAATGCTAACAGAAGACAATTCATCGGTGGTCTTGGTTTCGACTCTCTTGGCTTCGACTTTCCACAGGGGGATTATGTTCCATATGATTAAAACTGAGGTATGTTTTGGTTTTGGAGGTACTGGTTGAATTTGTTTCCCTCTAGGGGAATTTAGCATTCACAGTCCTCGGACACTCATGACGCTACTAATTTTGTTTCTGAAAGGTAATTTATGCATACTTACTTAAAAAAATAATAATAGAGTTATTCTACTATTTTGAGAATTGTATGGACCATCTGAAACCAATAATTTCATAGTGGTTCTATATAAAACATGCTACTCTAATCGTATTTTTCCATATCAAAATGGTGCTTGTATTTCACAACTCATTGTTTCATGTAAACTTATTATGCTTACAAGTTTTCCTAAACCCATATCAAAATGGTCCTTGTGTTTGATAGCTCATTGTTTCACCAAGACTTGTTATTCTCATTAGTTTGTCCAAACTAATGCAACCATGCAATTAGTTGTTATGAACCAAAAACATCCTTGCAGATATTAAATATGATTCATTGTGGTGTAGTGACCTTTGAGGTACTCAAGTAAATTATCAATTGAGTACCAATAATGACATAGTGGTTCTATAAAATAAAATTTACTTCTAAATAACATGGGAAAAAACTTTTAAACTTATAAGCAAAAGATAGTGATCATCTAGATTACTAAATAAATTTTCATTTTTGATCATCTAATTTTGTCATGGAGTGTATTAAATATCAATGTTGTCATAGGTCAGGTCACATCAATAACCATGGGAAAATTTATCGATATGTTTACCTTTAAATAAAGATGTTATTGCATACAATAATTTCATGAATTAAACATTTTGAGTGGCTAAATTGGAGAGAAAGATAAATCAAACTAATTATTCATTTGTAAATAGTTCATAAGACATGTAAATCTTTTATATTATCCATCAAACAATATGACTTATTCCTCATACACCCCATTCTCTTTTACATAAAGATAAATGATGATTTTATAACATGATTGAAACAAATATTTACAACTTAATAAATTCAATATGTAAGTAATTCAACAAAATCTAAGTAAAGTTGCAAAAAATTATAGGTGACTATTTTTTATAAACTTGGAATTCGTTGTTCCATAAATTCGTTTCCGATAACTTCAAAATATTTATATATATTTTATCATTCTTTTAAACAAGAGTGAATATTTTATACGATTTGCTAAAGAATACGCTTGCATGAAAATATATATTCATGTTTATTCATATGAATGAAAAAATTCAAATCCTGTTACGATTATGTGCGCTAGAGAATACGTTTTGCATAAAAAACGTAAAAATATGTACTGTAAAGCTAAACCTAGAATGTTTTTGTTTCACAAGGGAATCAAATTCCTTGGAAGAGTCTCGTCATTCTTTATTACACTTCCAGTGCAACATCCAGGTGGAGTTGGAACATTGTCGTCGCAAAGAGATTTCCGAGGGCACATTCCTGCTCTCGCTGCTTCAGCGGAAGAGTGAACGTGGGGAGGCGGCGGACTTGGAGAATGAGGGTTGGGTTGTAGTCCGGGACGCGCAGCTGCCACCAGAACTGTTGGGACTTCCCTCAGCAGCAATGTCGCCATAAGTACCGTGAGAGCAGCAACCACCAGAACAGACGCATTGGTTTTGGTAGACATCGGCATCACCATTTTCACTTCTCTGGTTACGGGAGCGTTAAATACTATATAATAATGATTCTTTCGCGGACTGATCGACTGGCCGATAATGGACTGTTCGCAAATTTGGGAGATAATTAGATATATGGACGATTTGTACTTTTGGAATAATTTCATGCATTACGGTACTCAGAGGGATCGTCTATTAATACGCCATGGAGAGCTGAGGGGAGGAGCGGAGACGGAATTTTGAATGCAATTCTAGGATCGACCATGGGGAGCGTCTTACTTCGTAGTGTACACGGCATATGGACCACAGGAGCGTCTTACTTCGTAGTGTACACGGGATATGAACCACGGGAGCGTCTTGAAGATTGCATATTCAAATATCATAAATCTTAGATTTAACAAGCATAATCCATAATTTATTAAAAAAAGAAAAAAGAAAACAGGTTTCTATTTTTTTTCTAAGTTAGGAATTATATTAAAACAAACAAAAACCCAAAAGACTGGTCGTTTGCTAAGACAAAAAATTCCTAAACCTGAGTGGTCTCCCTAAACATGAGTGGTCGGGCAGGGCAAAAAACTTGTGAACTAAACTAACTGAAAACATAGAAAACAGGAAACATGAGCCAAAAGAAATTATCCAATGCCGGGCTCGAGACTTTGCTCCAAGCCTGACGTACATGCCTGGTTTCTCTGTCGAGCTTGTATCTGTTCGAGATAGCTTGCCTGAGGTCCTAAAGGAATGCCATCAGAAGGTCCACACGGCGCCATCGCTCTATTTACTTGTGCTGCATCTCGTTGATGATGACCTTGATGTGCTCGATTCCTCACTTAATGGCATCTGTGGATTCCTCGAAAGCGTCCTTTTCTGCGGAGTAGGAGCATGTTGAAGAGAGTGGAGGTGGATGTGGAGAGTCGCAAGAGGAAGTTGGGGAGTCGGAGGAAGGAGCTAAAGGAACGAGGGTGGTAGAGGTGACGGGAGGTGGAGAAGGAGGAAGAGGAGGTGGAGGGTGGCAAGGGGCAGACAGAGTAAGCCTGGGAGTGAAGTCGAGGGAGTTTCCAAGGCTGTTGAACCATTCGACGTGACAGGCAAAGGGATTCGATAGTGGAGATAAGTCCGGAGTGTTGTCTCGAATGGGCGGAACGAAAGTGAAGGTGGGAGTGGGAGCAACAGCCAACGTCGGGGTGGAGGCGAACTCAGTTACTGGAGGAGAGCCATGCCCTCTCACTCCCCTTCCTCTGGCCGCATACTAGGTCATGTCCCTCTTCGACTTGCCCCTGAGTCGAGGCATAGAGATATCGACCTAAAACTACATGAGGAACGTGTGAGGAGAGTGAGAATGGTTGCTCGACTCAGTGGCAAGTCGAAGAGGGGCACAATGAAACTGAATTTTTTTCCTCTTACTTGTAGAACATGCCAATGTACACTCAAGGTGGAAGTATTGCAGCACACCTAATACAAGAGAAAGGGAAAGTACTGTGACAAAAATAATTGGGTTGGTAGATTTGAGCTTGACAATGTGATAGGGATAATAAGAAACAATGAGGAGGCAAGAAGAGTGTGAGTTGTCCTTTATACGTGGGCTTGCTGACGATGCTCCTGCATCATACTCCACAGCTAGGAAAATCACGAGCTCCTACTCATGGCTCCCTCTGCTCTGCTGTTGAGGTCCTCCAGGATCCCATACTTTCTCTTGGATTTGTTCATCTGCTCCTTTTCCTTGCTGTCTCTTTCTCCCTGTTGCTTCTATAGGTTTTCTTATGTCCCATACTTCTCTGATGACTGCTTCTTGTGTTGCTTCTAGCATCGATCTCTTTATTTCCTCTGTTTCTTTGTCCAGCTAGTCCACTGGATGGTTTTTCCCCTCTGTTGCCTCTTCTCTCCATCAATTTCCAACTTTACTTGTTGGATAAGATGCTTTTGCATTTATACCCTTCTCTCGAGGGCTTTCATCTCTTCACACAGATCAACAAGATCCATGTTATCTATTTCTTCCTCCTCTGTTATAGGTTCACATTCTACAATTATCTCTTTCTCAGCTTCCTGACTAAAAAAATTGAGCTATTCCTCTTAATGCTCTTCTCCCCCTATTATAGATCCCAATTCTATAGTTCCCTTATGTTCATCTCCTTGGCTGAAAATTTTGAGCAGTTCCACCGAATGCTCTTCTTTCTCCATCTCTTAGGAACATTGAAATGTGTGCTCTTTCTCCTCTTCATCAATCTAAACTTTCATGTTATCTTCATCTCCTGTGGCATTAGTTGGACACTCTGTTGCAAACTCTAGTTCTGCAGTCTCACCATTGAGTTACTTCTCAACTTCCTCCTCTGACAAACTGAATTTTGTCATCGCCTCTTGTGTTGGTTCAAATCCAACTTCCTCCTGTTGCTCCCCAGGATGGTACGTTCCTCCACCTATTTCAAATTTGATCTGTTGGATATGACTACTCTTCATATTTATCCTGCTCTCCAGGGATTTAAATTCCTCACACAGCTCAACAAAATCTATGTTTTTTGCTTCCTCTTCTGCTGCAAACTCCGATGTTGTAGTTATCTCCCTTTCAGCTTCCTGGCTGAAAATTTTGAGCAATTTTGCTGAATGTTCTCCTCCTAAAACCCACATGATTGTCTCCTGGCAGCCATCCTATGGGTTTGGAATGTTCAACCAATCCTACAACATCTTCATCTCTTTCTCCCATTGAGTGAGGATTTCATCTCAATTCTCCAATTTTTCTATTGGGGCAAACATCAGTGTCTTCTCCTTCTCCTCCTCTTTGAAAATCCTTGTTGGTTGTCTTTATTCTGTTGCACCTGCATCACAGACACAGTTATCTTTAAAATCATTTGGCCGCATGGCCTCCTTCTCAGATTCTTGTTGCACTACCTCCTCATGTGCAACTCTTGTATTAGTCTCTATTGGACTATTTGGCAGGAATATTTGAATTCCCCCAACGATTAGAACACACCTCTAATCCTCCTCCGCTGCAATGGGAGTATTTAACTTCTCATCGTCTTCATTGACATGGTCTTCAAACCCACATGAATGTTCATCTATCAACACTCCTTTCTAATATGAACTCTCAATTGAGTTCATTTCTTCTCCCTCACCCACCTGGCGATATGGTATTTCTTTTCTGCCCCATGGAAGTCTATGAGATCCAATGATCCCTCTTCATTTCCCACCTAGAAACTCAAACTTCCATCACTACCCTCCTGGAAGTTTATGAGATCATCCACTGATCTCCCTCCATTGCCCACCTGGAAACTTGAAATTTCACTTCTGCCCCCCTGATAGTTTATGAGATATCCCAATCCCATCTCACGGTCCACCTGGAAATATGAATTTCAACTACCATCTTCGTGATGGTCTAAGAGATCCTCACTTGATCTCATATCATTGCCCACCTGGAAATTTGAAAATTCATCTCTACCCTCCTGGCAGTTTATGAGACCTGTAACTGATCTCCATTCCTCGTCACTAAGAGTTTCTCCTACTTCTGGCTCACAAATGAAAACCAACTCCTCCTCTATGTCATTGAGGTTTTCATCATACCTCAGCCATCTCCTCACTACTTGTTGTTGTTTTCTGGCCAACAACTTTTGGACAGGCCATTTTGATTTCTTGTTGAGACCCCATTCGTACTTCCAGCGTACCTTTGTTTCTTGCTGCATCTTCAATGTCATTTGCTCCATTCTTGCTCTTCTCTGAATGAGATCCTTGTCAATTTATGTTTTAATTTTCTTCTAGTAGTCTGCTCCTCTTTCACCATGCTCATGGCCTTCAGTTTCCATCTTTTCTGTCTTTAGACCTCCTAGCTATCTACCATTTGCTGCACACCTTGCAACCATATCTACAGAGCATAAGTACTTTGTCTTCCTTCACCTTTCGTCCACAAGTGAACTTCATCTTCTCATACCATTTGGTTTCCTCAGATTGTTTCTATCTGCCTTCTCGCCTTACCTACAATCTGTAGAAAAAATTATTCACTTGATACTAATTGTTGTAGCTAGACTATCTTCTATATCTCCTTCGCCTGAAATCTATGGACAAATCAACACTCATACCTCTTGATGATCCGAGACTATCTCCTTTATCCCCTTTACCTGAAATCTACAGACTGAAATTTCTGCTACGATACCACTTGATGGTATCCGAATATATCCTTTCACCGTCCTTCTTTTGTCTACGGTATGCAAACAAAGCTAAGCTCTAATACCACATGGTGCAGTGCCCCTACCTCAGCAGGGTCTGCTGACCTCCCGGTCTCTGGATCTTCCCAATCTTTGAGCTAGAACATCTCTTCGATTCCCTACTGGAATCTTCAAGAAATATCCACAGGTCCTTTTCACGAAACTCTGCCACGTGAAAAAACACTAGGCCCAAGTTTCTCTCATGCGACCATGGGTTGTGACCATGACCCTAATCCAAATGGCATTTCACGATTTCACGTGTTGGGTATTTGCATGTGAGTCACACTGACTCTCCCGACCTCTGAAACCCCAACCAGAGTCTAATGCGTGCTAGCTCCTCCCTTATGTTTCACCAATATGACCCCTCACTATGTCCTGGGGCCAAACCCTCCGAGAGTTTCCCGATTTCACAATTCACGAAGTTGGAGGAAAACCTACCTCCCTTCTCACGACATCTAAAATCTCGATATCTCCTTACCTCGATACAGATCAACGGTCCAGATCTCTCCTTTGATCAACGACTATGATCAAGTTTAGATTTCACGGTTCGTGACTTTGGGAGTCTCCTTACTTCCGTTCTCCCGATGTCCAAGATCGCGATGGCAGTAGATCCACGATATATATCTTTCCTTTGATCAATGGTGGATATCAAGTTGAAATTTCATGGTTCATGACTTAGAAAGGTTGCTCACCTTTGTTCTTTTGACTTCCAAAATTCCACTCGTGTTAGATCGAAGGTCTACGTGCCCCATGATCCGATGATCCAGATCTCCTATCTCTCGAATCTGTGTTTTTCGTGTCGGGAAGTTGGAATACTGCGCACATCCCTTCTCCTGATTGTCGATTTTGCGATTGCCTCGGATTAACTATCTAGATCCCTCCATGATCCAACAACTGTGATTGAATCACAAACTTTGATTTTGTGAGTTTGTTGACCCTGTGCACTTCCAGAACGTTAAAGTTCATGCACTTACCTCTAGATCAAACGGCTATTGGTCCTTCACGCATAGATCCGTCAAACGAGATCTATCCTCCCCTTATGTGCGCTCGTCTTGTCTAGATTATGATCTGACGGTCCATAATCTACCTCTTCTCGATCCAACAATCATTGTTGCTCCTCCTCTCGAGATTTTGCTTCTTTCCGTGACTTGGAAGGATTTCTAATTTTCCAAAGGGCTCAATCTTCGATCTTTCTATGATTCCATCCCTTGGGCTTTGTCTACACTTTTGCAAAGTGTTATTCCTCCTGAGTTTTGGCTTCCTCCTGACTTAGAAGAATTTTCTATGTGTTTCAAAGGTCTCTCACTCTGATCTTTCTCCTGTGAGCCGACTGCTCTGGATATTTCTTACTCTTGGGAACGCTTTCCCTTCTGAGATTTTGAATGTGAAGCAAGTTCTCTCTACGCTCCTTCCTTGTGCTATCTTTCCTAAGCTATTTGGTTTACTCAGTCTCCTGAGGGTCTCACCCTTCTACTTCTATTGAAAGACTTTTGGGTGGCCTCCTGGAAACCTCTTTGCTCGACCTCATGATCTTTAACTTCTCGGGCCTCAAGGATTTTTGTCCCTTCCGCTCCTTGAAGGGAAATAAGTTCCTTCTTGGCAACATTGGTTCAAGAACTCTTTGTGGAACTTTCCAGACTATTCGAAAACTCTGTAAGTGTCTCTCCTTGAAACTTCTCTTCTCAGAATTCAAAACAAAGTTCTTTTGTTTACTCCTTGCACTCGCTCGACGCCCACCTGGTAGAGCTCTACAAAATCCTCAACAATTCTATCTCTTTGTGCCTTCCTCTGCACAGTCTCTCCTCCAAGGTGTTTAGTAACCTTGAGGCTTCTTGTGCCATCCTAATACGTTTTCCCCTGAACTTGATTCGAGATTTAGATGCACACTCCTTCTGCCAGCTACAAAGTTTTTGATACTCCGTTGTGCACACCTCTATTCAAATGAAGGTTCGATTACAATATGTGCAGGCTGGACTGTAACATAGTCTCATCTCCCTCAAGTAAAATATTTCATCTCCTATTCAACAATACTACTTTGGACGCCTCATTTGGGCCAGCCATCCATCTACATCTACCAGAGGTCCTCTCGGGTTTTCTTCGACTACTCATCTACTCCCCAAAAAACAAAAAACCTAACTGCTACTCTAGTTCAGTTACATTCAAGACTGAGAGTGAAACTCCGAGATATCTTGTGATCATTCAGATCCCGAGCGTTTCTCTCTTCTTCACCAATCTGTTCAAAAACGGATCTAGAGAAAACGCGAGCTTGTAGATTCCTTTTTAAATTAGAAAGGCACACTATGGCACTGAGTTATCCTTTTTAATTTGCTATGGCACTGAGTCATCCTTCCACGTGGGCTTGTCTACGATGTTCCTGCATCATCCTCCTTCACCTCCCTCCTCTAATCAGTTCTCTTAAAGCCAAATCGAGTTCCCTTCTTTGTCCTCGCCATGGTCCTGTCAAGTCGATTGGTTCAACCTCCTAGGTAATTCACTGGGTTTCTCCCCCAGACTTGGCCTCTTCCTCACAACTTTCCTTGGTCGTCCCACCAAATTAACCCGAGAATTCAACTCCAGAGCCACCACTTGTGCATCCACCACCGACCATCCACACTTTTGTTCGGGCTGCGTCTCCAGCAAAAAGTTTCAAGATAACCTTGCAATTCTACAAGACCTGGTGTTCGATGTCCATGAGGAGTTGGACGACATACGACTCTGTCTAGAAATTATGGACAAGAAAGGCACACAAATTCTGCAAATTTTATCCTTTCTACAAGGCACTTGATGCTCCCTAGACTAGGCACCTAGTGCACCAGCGGCTTCAACGATGGTCTTGGTTTCATCTCTCCAAATCTTAACAGCAGGAAACTCATCGGTGGTCTTGGTTTCGACTCTCTTGGCTTCGACTTTCCACAGGGCGATTATGTTCCATATGATTAAAACTGAGGTAGGTTTTGGTTTTGGAAGTACTGGCTGAATTTATTTCCCTCTAGGGCAATTTAGCATTCACAGTCCTCAGACACTCATGACGCTACTGTAATTTTGTTGATGAAAGGTAATTTATGCATACTTACTTAAAAAAATAATAATAGAGTTATTCTACTATTTTGAGAATTGTATGGACAATTCGAAACCAATAATTTCATAGTGGTTCTATATAAAACATGCTAGTCTAGTCGTATTTGTCCATATCAAAATGGTGCTTGTATTTCACAACTCATTGTTTCATGTAAACTTATTATGCTCACAAGTTTTCCTAAACCCATATCAAAATGGTCCTTGTGTTTGATAACTCATTGTTTCACCAAGACTTGTTATTCTCATCAGTTTGTCCAAACTAATACAACCGTGCAATTAGTTGCTATGAACCAAAAACATCCTTGCAGATATTAAATATGATTCATTGTGGTGTAGTGACCTTTCAGGTACTCAAGTAAATTATCAATTGAATACCAATAATGACATAGTGGTTCTATAGAATAAAATTTACTTCTAAATAACATGGGAAAAAGCTTTTAAACTTATAAGAAAAAGATAGTGATCATCTAAATTACTAAAAAAAATTTCATTTTTGATCATCTAATTTTGTCACGGAGTGTATTAAATATCAATGTTGTCATAGGTCAGGTCACATCAATAACCATGGAAAATTTATCGATATGTTTACCTTTAAATAAAGATGTTATTGCATACAATAATTTCTTGAATTAAGCATTTTGAGTGGCTAAATTGGAGAGAAAGATAAATCAAACTAATTATTCATTTGTAAATAGTTGATAAGACATGTAAATCTTTTATATTATCCATCAAACAAAATAACTTATTCCGTATATACCTCATTATCCATCAAACAAAATGACTTATTCCTCATACACCCATTCTCTTTTACATAAAGATAAATGATGATTTTATAACATGATTGAAACAAATATTTACAACTTAATAAATTCAATATGTAAGTAATTCAATAAAATCTAAGTAAATTCGTTTCCGATAACTTTGAAAGATATATATATATATATATATATATAGATATATATATATATTTTATCATCTTTTAAACAAGAGTGAATGTTTTATACGATTTGCTAAAGAATACGCTTGCATGAAAATATATATTCATGTTTATTCATATGAATGAAAAAATTCAAATCCTGTTACGATTACGTGCGCCGGAGAATACGTTTTGCATGAAAAACGTAAAAATATGTACTGTAAACCTAAACCTAGAATGGGTGGTGTCGGAAGGTTTTTGTTTCACAAGGGAATCAAATTCCTTGGAAGAGTCTCGTCATTCTTTATTACACTTCCAGTGCAACATCCAGGTGGAGTTGGAACATTGTCGTCGCAAAGAGATTTTCGAGAGCACATTCCTGCTCTCGCTGCTTCCGCCGAAGAGTGAACGTGGGGAGGCAACGGAGTTGGAGAATGTGGGTTGGGTTGTAGTCCGGGACGCGCAGCGGCCACAAGAACTGTTGGGACTTCCCTGAGCAGCAATGTGGCCATAAGTACCGTGAGAGCAACAACCACCAGAACAGACGCATTGGTTTTGGTAGACAGCGGCATCACCATTTTCACTTCTATGGTTACAGGAGCGTTAAATACTATATAATAATGATTCTTTCGCGGACTGATCGACTGGCCGATAATGGACTGTTCGTAAATTTGGGAGATAATTAGATATATGGACGATTTGTACTTTTGGAATAATTTCTTGCATTAAGGTACTCACAGGGATCGTCTATTAATATGCCATGCAGAGTGGAGGGGAGGAGCGGAGACGGAATTTTGAATGCAATTCTAGGATGGACTATGGGGATCGTCTTACTTCGTAGTGTACACGGCATATGGACCATGGGAGCGTCTTACTTCGTAGTGTACACGGCATATGGACCATGGGAGCGTCTTACTTCGTAGTGTACATGGGATATGGACCACGGGAGCGACTTGAAGATTGTATATTCAAATATCATAAATCTTAGATTTAACAAGCATAATTCATAATTTATTAAAAAAAGAAAATAGAAAATAGGTTTCTTTTTTTTTCTAAGTTAGGAATTATATTAAAACAAACAAAAACCCAAAATACTGGTCGTTTGCTAAGACCAAAAATTCCTAAACCTTAGTGGTCGCCCTAAACATGAGTGGTCGGGCAGGGCAAAAAACTTGGGAACTAAACTAACTGAAAACATAGAAAACACGAAACATGAACCATTATGCAATGTCGGGGTCGAGACTTTTCTCCAAGCCTCTGTCGAGCTTATATTTGTCCGAGATAGCCTGCCTGAGGTCCTGAAGGAATGCCATCAGAAGGTCCACATGGCGCCATCGCTCTTTTTACTTGTGCTGCATCTCGTTGATGACGACTTTGATGTGCTTGATTCCTCACTTAATGGCATCTTTGGATTCCTTGAAAGCGTCCTTTTCTGCAGAGTAGGAGCATGTTGAAGAGAGCGGAGGTGGATGTGGAGAGCCGCAAGAGGAAGTTGGGGAGTCGAAGGAAGGAGTTCAAGGAACGAGGGCGGTAGAGGTGACGGGAGGTGGAGAAGGAGGAGGAGGAGCTGGATGGTGGCAAGGGGCGGACGGACGAACCCTGGGAGTGAAGTCGAGGGAGTTTCCAAGGTTGTTGAACCATTCGACGCGACAGGCAAAGGGATTCTATAGCGGAGATAAGTCCGGAGTGTTGTCTCGAATGGGCGGAACGAAAGTGATGGTGGGAGTGGAAGCAACAGTCAACGTCGGGGTGGAGGCGAACTCAGTTACTAGAGGAGAGCCACGCCCTCTCACTCCCCTTCCTCTGGCCGCGTACCAGGTCGTGTCCCTCTTCGACTTGCCCCTGAGTCGAGGCATAGAGATATCGACCTAAAACCACATGAGGAACATGTGAGGAGAGTGAGAGTGGTTGCTCGACTCAGGTTCACGTCGAAGAGGGGGATAATGAAACTGAATTTTTTTCCTCTTACTTGTAGAACATGCCAATGTACACTCAAGGTCGAAGTATTGCAGCACACCTAATACAAGAGAAAGGGCAACTACTGTGACAAAAATAATTGGGTTGGTAGATTTGAGCTTGACAATGTGATAGGGATAATAAGAAACAATGAGGAGGCAAGAAGAGTGTTGCACTCCTATTCGCTCAAAAAGAAATCTATAAATACGAAATCTATGCCCAATCTCAAGAAAACCAATAAGAAAATCTATTTGTTCAATGGATGCTTTGATATCTATAGGAACTTTCTAGCATGGATTCTAGCTATTGTATCAAGGTGCAAATACAACCATTAGTTCATATATATATATATCAATATACCCATTAATTTTTTTTGATGCTTGTGATGATTTCAATGAAATGTAAAGATATGCATTTACGTTTTCAGTTGAATTAGTATTATAGATATTGGAAAATAGTGGAGAGAAAAATGACGCGAATTATGGCTCTGGAAACGTCAACACATGTTGAGATATTTATATGCTTGGTGACCCTCTTCTCCAACTCGACTACTTGGCCTCACATGGATCGAGCTACTCATGTGAAACATTGACAAAATTAAAATGACCACTTAAACCACTCCTACAATAGAAACCTAAAATAAAATATTTTAGGAAAGTAATTTACAAAAAGTAATTCTGATTTCAAAATGTAAACTATTTTAAGAAAAAGTATTACTTTTAGTATTTCAGTCTAAAAAGGGTATTTCATGCAAGAGTAATCTCATAAATATATTGGGGTTTTTGTCTTAGCTAAAATTATAAAGTCCAGTAAAAATCTAGATTTCAAGAAGACATGAACAATTGAAAGTAACATACTCTTTTAAACAAGAGTCCCTACAATATATGGATTCATACAATCCATAGAGGTGTATGGACAAGTTTGTAGAGTTTTACAAACAACTTGTACACACTATCCTTTATGCAATACAATAGTTTTCTACAATTTCTTATATTTTCTAGTAAGTTGTACCTCTTCATGAGGCTATACAAGCTTAACTCGAGGTGACTTCGATAACTCTATAACTCCTAGCTTTAAGTACCTTATGCAAGTGTCCTTGGATTAGTTTTTTTGATGTATGGAAAACTATTTTTGAAGGAGTAATTAAGTGTGTGTGTGTGTGTGTGTGTGTGAAATTGATTTTTTTTCTTTCTCTATTTGATTTCCAACTATTGTGTGATTAATGCTAAGTTTTGAAATTTAATATAAACAATAATTAAATTCACCAATTACTTGTTTAATTAATATCATAAGGGTTGTAGTGGCTTGGGGATTGGAATCTTTCACATGGTATGAGAGATTATTTATGTTATTGAGATTCTCTAGGATTTGCAAGGGTAAATCAATTCTAGAGCATAATGAAGAGTAGTCACAATGTTTCAAAGTTTCATTTTTAGATT
>ML819998.1:28885-90590 GCA_009831015.1 Picea engelmannii | reverse complement strand
GAGATCAGTGTCCCAAGACATAGGAAGAAGAAGAGGACATGTCCCATGTTCTATATGCCAGTGCAGTTGGCAGTTTGATGTATGAAATGGTCTATACTAGACTGGACATTGCACATGCAGTGGGAGTTTTGAGCAGGTATATGTCAAAACCAGGGAAAGAGCATTGGACAACAGTAAAGAGGGTCTTCAGGTATCTTTGTGGCACTACCAGTTATGGATTGTGCTACCAAGTAAGACCAGGATTGGACAGAGTGCTGGACATACTTGGCTTTGTGGATGTAGACTGGGTTGGAGATCTAGATCGCAGAATATCTACAAGTGGGTATGTGTTTAACCTATTTGGAGGAGCAATCAGTTGGATGAGCAAAAGACAGGCTGTAGTGGCACTCTCAACTACAAAAGTTGAATACATGGCAACCACTCATGCAAGCAAGGAAGCAACATTGTTACAAAGATTGTGTTCGGGTATTGGGTTGGTACAACAAGCAGTGATATTAGATTGTGACAGTCAGAGTGCAATATTCCTGGAAAAGAAACCATCTTATCGTTCAAAGACAAAGCATATTGATGTAAAGTATCACTTTGTGAGAGACATGGTTGAGGAAAAGAAGGTGTTGTTGGAAAAGGTTGACACTTTGAAGAATGTTGCAGATTCATTGAAAATGTCTATGAGCACAGAAAATTTCTCCTAGTGTAGAGTAACAATGGGCATTACTGCCCTGGATTGTTGACTATATAATCCCCTAGACCATTGGATGCAAAGAAAACAACAAGTGGGAGAATGTTGGGTATGTGTTATATTCTTTGCATGTGTGTGTGTGGGTGCGTATGATATGACAACTGCGTCTGACGATCTCTCGTAGTAGTTCTTTGTTTTTTCCATGTGCACTGGGTGATTTCCTGGGGGGGGGGGGCAAGTATTTCCCCCCCTAGTTACATACAACATTCGGGGCAGCGCCCCAAAATTTTTTTTTGGGGCAATTTTTGCTATTTTTAGCGGTTTACTAAAAATAATCCCGGTTTTAGGGATTAGGGCTTTGGTATCTATGGAATACCTAAAAAAATTGTATATATTGTATAGTGAATGTTGAAATTTGATATAATGAATATAAGAAAGGTTTTCCCGGTTGAGGGTTTTTGGTATAAATCTTTGTGTACTATGTGAATGAGCCATTGATTAAATTTTGTTTTGCTTAAGAATCTATATGCATTTCTTTACTTCACAGGTTTAAAACTTACATGGTAGTGGTATCCTTTCCGTAAAAAATAAAAGAATCTAGTAGTACAAGTTTTGCATTCTTGTGTGCATTTTTTTTGGAAAAGATAATTGTAAAGTGCATATTAAGGTGTCTTAAATATGGCACTCAAAATTGTTGTTTTCATCTGAAAAGGAAAGAGAATTTGCTTCATAGGCGTAGTTTCAACCATTTTAATTTGAGGAAAATGCATTGTCTTCTTATCTTTCATTACTTTTGGAGTCATTATGAACATCACCAATGTTGCATCTGCACCCTTTCCGAGTAAAGAACAACCCATTAAAATCAACGCATAACTAAAATCTATTAGAAAATTTCATTTTTCTAAGGTGAACAAACAATTTTAGGCTAGGGCCTTGGTGTCAGCTGGAGAGTAAATTTCTCCAAGGCCACTAAACAAACCTAAGTGTCTGAGATATGGAGCGAAGAATATAATTTTCGTATAGGTTGGTCTGGAAGCTCCTCTAACATAGGAGTTAAACATGAGGGCGCTTAAGGAATAGCCGAGGTGATTTTCCCTCCAAAGATGGACCAAGTGTAGCAAATAGATCGTGTATTTGGTATCATCCCTATTCAAATTTTGAACCTAGTAGAAGTTTTCCTGAAGTGATATTGGCCCTTTTAACATCAGTCCTCTGGAGCTTCGGACATAGTTTGAAATTTTATGAAGTGGCATTGGCCCATTTGTAGAGAGTCCTCTGGAAGAGCTTTGGGCTTTTTTACCCTTCCCATACATTCGATCCTGACTATCGAATGTGCCCCCAGACACTGACTATGAGATGATAACCATAGTTGCTTCTCCTAGGTATATCACAAGGTGATTGTGGGGGTTTTCCATAGTACCTAGGGAATATTTTGTATCACACACTTAAGTACCATTAGAGGGTGTCGTGCGACGCATGGGTACTTGCACCAGATAAGGATAATCTTTCAAGGTGAGGATAACAACTTCTCATACCTTCGCATATTGGTCCACCAGACTTAATCAACCCATGACTTCGTCTGAAAGGGCTCGAGCCCACTTTGTTTTTATTTTGGTCCCAAGACCTAATCCACTTAAGTCAGAATCTTGGAAAATTTGTTCGTGTTTGTCATGTCTTTTATGGATTTGTAGTGGTGTGATTGGTGAATGTAGTTCAACTTTATGAAGGTGAGTTGATTGTCATCGAGAGCTAATCACTCAAAGTGGATAACCTACCACCTCGAAGATCGAGGAGAATTCAAGGACTTCCACCGAGGAAAAGGTTAGGAATAATTATCCCCCACCTCTAAAAAGGAATCGACTTGATTATATTGACAATTTCATACCAACCGATCAAACCAAGATTGTCAACATTGATCCTCTCGAAGTCAATATTTAAGAACGAGAGGAGGTAATCGTTGAGGAACTTGGTGCTAAGGAGATTTCTCCACACTTTAATAATCCATTACCTGGGACTTTTGCATTTCTAGTCATACGAGTCCCACCTCCCATATTAGACTTCACTGATAGTATCCCTCACCATTGGGTCACTATGGAGTAAACTCTATTAGTTTCAGGGTCGGGAGCCCCTACAACCCCCGCCTCGGTGATAGTTACTGAGGGGATATTTCTTCCTCATATGTTGGGTCAACTGAAAAATGTGGTTCAATCCACCATCACCATGGAAACTAGTAGCATTTCCTCGACATTTGTCGGTCCCACTCGAGTTTCAAGTGCAACTGCCTTGTTTTTCAACCATAATGAGGAATTTTTTTAGATAATCTCATCGATGGATGTGCTTAATGCGTTGGTTAGTTATAAACCAACATTCTAGTTTTTAAATGTTGGTGTAGGGAGCACTCCAATTCCTTACCAAGCTGTGTCTTGGGGCAGAGGACATATTCCTCCGTCAAACCCATTTGTCAAAAGCGGACCTGTCCAATATTTCGAACCTAACAACACATGGGGTTGGGATACCTCCCTCGATAGAGGACCTCAATCTTCCAGTATGTCATATATGTAAATCCCGTTCACACTTTATGGTGGGTTCGGGAGTAACTCTTTTACCACATCTACAGTGTCGACAAGGAGAAACCCCTTCCCAAGTCAACATGTCCCCTAGAAAGGACCTTTTTCTTTGCTAGGGGAACCATTGGTGAGTAACCCTCTCCAATGCCAGTGGAATCCATCTAAAGGGACGTTGCAAGGGGGAAACCCTTTTTCCTGTCAATGTACCCCCATGCTGTGATTTGTTTCTGTTGGACACACCGACCACACTTATAGGCGGGTGAATGAGTGTGGAGCTCTTTTCCCAAAACTTCCCTCTTACACAAAAATCATTAGTTAGCAATCATTATTTACTCATTACTTATTTCTTTCATTTACAACCAGTTAGATCTGAACATATATCAACAACATATATCAACAATATATCATTAGTAAATAATCACCACAAGGAACACAAAGAACACAAGATGTATGTACAATTTTATTTTTATTACGGACTTCAATCCTTGGGGTTTTTTAGAAACAACTGAATAGAGTACAACTCTACAAGATAGCCAACTCTATATGCAAGACTCATATTACATCCTCAACACCAACTGAGATGAGGCAACAATCCTCCACAGATACCAAACTGTCATAGGTACACGACTTGTCAATAGTGCAACCCACATGTGTACGCACCCTGGCTCACTACAACCCGCGTATGTACGCGGTCAATATGTATTACAACCTCCTTATGCCTTCTAAGTTACTTAGGGTTTTCTTTTCAATATCAACTTAGATCCTCTGCAATCTTCAATCACATTTTCATCTATCTTTCACTGTCCAAACTGACCCACATCCAGTCACAACACATCCAAGATCTCTAATAACTTATTCATGCTTCTCAACCATACAATATGAATTCTACTCAATCATGTATAAGAAACCAATATATTATAGAAATCATATCAACATTAAATAATAATAGTGTTTCTCATTCAATCAGCCAACATAAATCACATCATAACAACCATACCAAAAATTCCTTAAGCATTCACCACACAATAAGCAATAGTATGCATCAAGATTATAATATAACCATACCATAATTTCTATGGAAGATATGAGCCCATAGATTGTAGATCTGGAACCTTCTTCAGTCTTCAAGAGCCCATCCATAGCTCAACCATCAAGCTCCATGAATTCATCCACTATATGCACCCTAGCTTCATACAACCCACATATTGACATGCCTTAGCTCACTGTAGCCCGCGTACACCTCAGAAACTAGGGTTTATGAACCTTCGAGAATTTTTTCATCATGATCTCAGACATTGCCAAAATTTTGATGCGTCCATGAGATCATTCTCACTCTCTCTCTCTCTCTCTTAGAATAGATCTTCCATTCATGCTCAAGAGATACACACAATATCTACACAAATATTATCCAAAAATGTACATTTCACAAGAGACCCTTGCCTCTTATTTATACTCTTCATCTTCTAGGTCACTTAACCCACTTGTAAGTCAGTTAACCTATTTTCCTCATTTTAGGGTTAACCACTTTCCATAAATAGAAATTATTCCATTACTTTATCATTTAGATATTCCTTCTTGACTTTGTCACCTCACTTTATCATTTAAATAATATTCTTTAATTTTGTCTCTTCTCTTTATTATTTAAATAATCCTTCTTGACTTTGTCATTTTACTTTATCATTTAAATAATAATTTCTTCTTTGCAAGCTCTTTGACTTCTTTGACCTTTTGGGGCTTCAAGCAAACATACGAGGGTCCTCCAACTTCGTAAGGCCATAACTCTCAAACCATGAGGAGTTATGTGACATTCCACATACCATCAGAAATGGAATGAAAAGAAGTATCCATCTAGGATAGTTTTATCAACAACTTCATTGATCTTCATCTCTTTATTCCACAATAAACCACGGGTTCTCCAACCATTCTTCTAGGATAACTCATCCACAAAGTGTCTTCCTATGAGGGATTTCTCTATAAGGGGACCACTTTGGAGTTCATACATTTGTGCACTTTATAAACCATGATAAGAAAATCACATCGATCCACCTTCATCTTTTCATCATGTATCAATGAAAACTCATTGATCCATCTTCATCTATGCATGACATCATATGCCTCATATAGTTGACATCAATAATCAATCAAACAATCATTTGGCATCAATCAATCACTGGACATCAATCAATCAATTGACATTAATCAATGACATCAATCAATCAAACCATTGGCATCAATAACAACTTGATCCAACAATCTCCCCCTTTGGCATTGATGGCAATACCAACATTGATGTCAACATGTAGACAAGGCATGATCTACATCAATAGTCATCAATCATATCAATGTGACTATCTCTCCCCATCACTAATGACTATCTCTCCCCATTACTAAACATCAATCACATCAATGTGACTATCTCAACCCCTTTGACATCAATGGAAAAGGGACATTCTACCCTTGGGGTTGCTCCCCCTACTTTGAACTCTCCTTGGGGATACTCCCCCTGTCTAAATGACTTTGATCTTACTTTGAATAATCTCTCCCCTTTTGAATGAGGGATATCACTCTGATGTAATGTTGAAGATACATTTCTCATACTCCCCCTGTGACCATTCCTTCCCCTGGAACTATTCCTTTGTGCTCTTTCTTGAATTATAGGGCTCTTTTCTCCTCCTAGAACCATGGGAAGAAGAATGACTCCCCCTATGGGTATGTCTCCCCCTATATTCTCTGCAAGATGAACAATATGATACCATATAATGATCCTTGGACTTGTTTATGCATCAAACTCATGCCATACCAACCATCATGAAACAAAAGATATGTCAACAATAAAATAGAGAATCATGAGTAGAGAATTACCCAAGTACATCATATACCAATTGTGTGCCCATCATGCACAACACCCATGTACAACAACCATGTACATAAATACCATACAATGTGCCATAAGATCTTATCAATGGAATGTATCAACCATATTCCAACATGTGCATCTACCAATATGCCAACCAAGTGTCATAACCATGTATCTCAAACAAGTTCCAATTGTTGTGCTAATCAAGTAATACCAATGGTGTATTATCATCATGCATATTCCTTCTATGAGTGTACCAAACATGTACATCAACATGTATCACCACTTGTACCAAGAAATTGCATCAACCATGCACCAATACCACAACATGATGCATCCTCATACATGTATGTTGAATCCTCCAGTAAATATGTGCCAATCAAACTGCTAGTAGGTGCCTCTACCAATGTACTAGAAATATACCAATCATGCATCAAATATAGATCATCAATGATGTACAACATGATCACCTCATCAACTCACCAACTACATGTCCAAATATATATCCCATCCATATGCCAAACACATGCATCAGGTTTTCAACAAGTAAGCTTACAACAATACATCATAAGATAATGAAACTCAAAATATGTACCATCCATGTATAGCAACAGATCAACATCAATCCTCCATTCACTAAAAAAAATACTAAGCATCCAACAACACATGTGCTAGTAGTATGATTCAATAGATCAATGACATCTCTAGCTAGCATCATCAAGATATGTCACTTAACCAAGGTGCCATAACTTCACTGATATAACCAGCATTGTTCTTCAATAGAAAGTGCCTCAATCCATACTCGTGGGTTAGTTCCATACATCCAAGATGGCCTTTCATCATTTTTTATCATCACATTACATAATCCAATATAAAGTCATGGAAACCTGCAAAAAACAGTGTCAAAACCTGCAACAAACGATGTGATACCCTGCAACATAGAGTTATACCATAGCATCAATATGCAACCCATGTGCATTATCTTTTTCCCAAGAATTTACCACATCTACACGACCTGCTGCACAATAGCATGCATATGTATGCAACCTATTCAAGGTCAGCATGCATATGTATGTGACAGATACCACTGTCACTCACATATGCTTCAGTAGATGACACACTTGAGCTTCCCTTCAGTCTTCCATTATGTTTTGGTTGCTCATTATTCTTCACCCACTTCTGAAGGTGTCCCTACTTATCATAACTTGAGCTCTAAGCTTCCATTTTTTCGAAGATGTCTCCCTTTCTTACTTCATTCCTTCTTCTAGCCATGATATATGAATTCCTCATCATAGAATTTCTTCTTGTGTTCCAGCACTCCTGGGACTTGTGGCCAAATCTACTATAGTTGTAGCATCTCATGGTGTTACAGTGAACACAAATGTGTCCTACTTGATCACATCTCCAACACCCTGTGGTGTTATAAAATATTCCATTATATCTCCTTTCATAAGAACTACATTCCAAGGCTTTGTGACCATATTCATTACATGAATAACATTAACCATGAAAAACACTTTCATACCTTTCCTTTGGTGTCCATTTTCTTTTAGGTATAAAGGTAGCTTCTTGATGTCTTTCTTGCTTAGTTCTTTTGAAACTTTCCTTACCTTTTGTAGATGGTTGACTTGCAACTTTTTCTTCATCCTTTACCTCATGCTTCTTTGAGGTGCTTGCTTCAGCATGTGTATCTTCTTTCTTGTATCTAAGACCTTATTTATCATTTGGTGATCTTTGACTTTCCAAGATCTCAATCAATATTAGTGAGCTATTCAAGAATTTGTTTGACTTCTCTACTTTCTTTCTAAGATCAACAACTTCAGCTTCTAACTTATGACATGACTCTTCCTTTTCATTAATTTGATTCTTCAATAGTTCCTCTACCCTTTTGGTTTCTTTAATTTGGGTCCTGAGATGGACAATAGTTTCAAAACGTTTTCTAATCTCATCATCTAGCTTTATATCTTATTTTTCATTCTTTAGTCTTGTGATCTCTTCTTCCTTTTCTTCTAATTGAGTCTTATTAGTCTCTTATTGTTCTTTGAGCATTCCCTTTAAATTCAATATGTGGCTTTGACTCTTCCTAAGAAACTTCTTAGTGTTATACGAAAGATAGCTATAGTCTATATAATAATGGTCATTGTTATATTCATATAAACCATCTTCAAGTTTCTTTTGAAGTTCTAATATATCTTCTTCTATTCTTTCCATGGGATAACTACCATCAAACTCTACATAAACTATTTTTATATTTTTTTCTTCACTTGTAGATAAAAATTCAACATCATCACATTTTGAATCATTGCAATCAAGAGTCTTTGGAGATTCTTTACCTTCATTTGAAATATCTTCGATATATTCATTTTTTCCAATATCATCACATGATTATTTTCTTTCAATTGAAATGTCTTCAAGATCTTCATTTGTCCTAACATCATCACTTGATTCTTTGTGTTCATTTGAAATGTTTTCAAGATCACATTTAGAAATATCGAGGGATTTCACCATAAGGGGACCACTTTGGAGTTCATACATTTGTGCACTTTATCAACCATGATAAGGAAATCACATTGATCCATCTTCATCTTCGCATCATGTATCAATGACAACTCATTGATCCATTTTCATCTATGCATGAAATCATATGCATCATATACTTGAAATCAATCATAAATCAATCAATCCTTTGGAATCAATGAATCACTTGACATAAATCAATGACATCAATCAATCACTTGAAATTAATCAATGAAATCAATCAATGAAACCATTGGCATCAATGAAAACCTGATCCAACAGTTCCTATGCATGGGGGGTCTGCTCGAGAAAACCTCAGTTCTTATTTTGGGAATAATATGGGTGGAGGTGTTCCTTAGTTCAACCAGGTCCAACAAGATTTCATCCCAAGCTTTGGTTCAATATCAGAATATTTCTAGAATCCTGGAGCCAATGATAACCCAAGACCTTCTTTTCATGTTGCTTACCAGTCAATGACGCAGCCTAGGTTACCATTTCTGGAAACGCTACATTTTCCAATCTTATCCAAGTTGATGAATGATATCATTCATCATGAAAATAGTTTTTCTCCGGTCCCAACCAAACTACCTTTGGACATTCCAAAATTTGATGGGAAAAGTGGTGAGGACCCATAGGACCACGTTACAACGTTCCACTTGTGGTGTTCATCCAACTCACTTAAAGGCGATTCGATTCAATTTCATTTGTTCTAGAATACTCTCACTTGAGGCACTACCAAGTATTTTATTAAACTTGAGAGGGGTAAGTGCTCGTCTTTCAGTCATTTATCCATAGTTTTACTAAAAAATTTCAAACTCCCTATCCAGTATGATGCTGGTACATAATTACTAGCCAATTTTGAGAAAGATAATTCCACGCACATTTCCGATCACATTTGGGAATGGAGGAGAAGAAAGATATTGATTAAGGATATGGTTCCACCATAGTTCCTCCTTGAATGGTTCCTAAAATTTCTACTCCTCTATATTTCTAAAGATATTGCAGCTTCGTGAGTGTTTTCATAGGAACAAGAAATTATTCAGGTGCAACAGTTAGAGCTCATATACTCTCAATTAGGCATGCTCTATAAGATTATTATGAATTCATCGTGATCTACTCTCGACTTGGAAAATCCAATGTCTAATCCACACATCGATGGTATACTAGTTTCTACTCAAATGAAAGTTGTCGACCTAGCCTCTAGCTCAAGCACCCCCACCACCTAGTATTCAGACATACATTCTATGCAAATGAAGAATTTGAAGGGTCCTCAACAACCTGGAGAGAAGAAAAAAGGAAAGAGTAAGAAAGTTGGTGGGGGAAATAACAAAAAGTCAGATAAGAATGTTGATGGGGCCAAGGATGGTAAAAGGAAGGTGAAGTTTCCTCGCATGATTTGTAATGATGATCAACTTACACATCAGTTCCCATAAATGGAAGAAGCCCAACGCCTTATAAAATTGAATCAACAGTAGTAGCCTGCTATGTTGAAGAACCCTTTCCCACAAGGGCATAATTTGCAAGATGGTTCTTCTAAATTCAACCCACAAGAGGTCACTTCAAGTGCTCCACCCTCTGATGGATATAAAGGAGTAGTAAAAATTATTATCCATTCAAAGCTAAAGGATGTATATTTGTCGACGCAGTCTCAGAATTATGATAATCCATACTCTACCGAGAAGGGTAAGAAAACCTTAGAGTATCATGCCCCTCTCCACATAGATAATACTAACAAAGAGACAACGTTGCACATACCTAAGGGTGTTTATAAAATGACAATGGATAACCCTAATGCAAGAGCCACTCCCAATTATTCAATTGTTGAGGATTTGGCTCAAACGACCTATGCAATGTCTACTTTGGAGGTGCTCCAAAGATTCCCTCGCAATGTGTTGCATTATTTTTTTCCATAAGGGTTGTTGATTCATATAGCCATCTCGTGATGAAGTTTTATGCTATTGATGTGAGTCCACTCCTCCCATATTATGTAGTATTTCAGATTGGTGTCATTTGCAACAATCTTTTAGTTAATAGAATTGTTATTGATGAAGGTGTTTTAATGTGCATAATGTATTTGTCATGTTGGAAAGATATCATTTCTCCTCATTTTACCCCATCTCCTACACTCTTGACTACCTTCTATGGATGTTAATTTTGACCACATGGTATGATTTCTTATTGTCCGGTTACATTGAGGGGAGATTTTGTTTGCGTAGAGGTTGAAGTAGTCGGCACGCCCCTTGACTATAATATGTTGTTAGGAATAAGTTGGACATATGCCATGATGAATGTTGTCTTGACAATATTTCATATTATATGTTTTCCCATGAGGGAAGAATTGTGAACATTGATTAGGTGGTGTACAACCTTTCTGACATGGTAACTAACTCTGTGAATACTATCCCTTGGATTGAAAACACTTAGGAGACCACTGAAAGCATTAGTTGTGGTATGTACCCTTTGCGTATGGGATCTTTTCAGTCTCCCACACCAATTTTGTATGTTCGCACCACTCCAGTTAATAGGGTCACTTTGTTTAGATCGTATTATATGCAGGACCCATGAGCCCTTCCCTCACCGTCTAGTATGGTCGAAGGTTTAATCCATGTCGGGATGGTTGAACCCTTCTCTGTAGTTGAAGTATCTTATAAAGCCATTTATCAGGCCACAATAGACATAGGTTGTCTTGCCATCATTGAGGAGGATGATATTTTTCTTGAGCCTATTTTGGCTCAAAAATCTTCAAACTCTCAAGATTGTTTAGATGTAATCTTTCCTTCATATGAAGCCATTATCAAGGAAATGGTCGAATTTGAATGATCGTGGGAGGCTTATCATCTTGGATCATATTTCCTACCTGAACACAGTCTAGTATAGAATGGAGTGTTTAAGTCAACCATTGTTGGAAGTGTTGATGGAGTAGTCAATCCTTTGGTTGGGCATGATGTCTATGCCAAAGGAAATATGGCTAGTATATTGGAGACAATCCTGATCAACATCTCTAAGAATCCTAGTGTCATAAAAAATGTATGTATTGGAGTAGAATGATCACAGGATGAGATCATTCAGTACACGACACTTTTTAAAGAGTTTTGAGACATGTTTTCATGAACTTATGAGGAAATTCCTAGCATTGATCCTCGAATAGTTCAACATGAAATTCAAACTTATGAAAATGAAAATTCGGTTTGACAAATGTTAAGACCTGTAAACCCTAGGAAATAAAAAAATATCAAAGCAGAGGTGGAAATATTGCTTAAATAATAATTTATCTACCCCATTCCTTTGCTAGTTTCGATAGATAAGAAGTAGGGTACAATTCATGTTTGCATGGATTTTCGAGATTGAAACAAGGCTTGTACCAAAGGTAACTTCCTGATGCCATTCATTGATCAGATCTTAGAGGAGTGTTTGGGGAGAAAAATACTCTAATTTATGCATGGATTTTCTAGGTACAACCAGATTGAGATTGATCTAGAATACCAACACAAGACAACCTTTATATGTCCTTGGGCAACCTTCACTTATAAGAAGATGCCCTTTGGTCTTGAAAAAACTAGTGCTACATTCCAGCGGGCCATGATGTTCACTTTTCAAGACTTGAATAATATAGTGGAGGCATACTTAAATGATCTAATGAATCATCCGTAGAAGAGATCCCAACATCCACTAGTAAATTTGGGTGATTTTGTGATGGCCATTTCGATCCTCTTGCAACGTTATGTCATGGAGATTGCGATGAATCTTGGCCCCTCAAAATGTTGCTTCACATGCGGTGGCAAGTGAGATGAACCGTAGATATCGTTGCAAGAGATACAACCCAAGGAGTTCGTTGCAAGAAACATGACCTACGGTGTTCTTCACAAGAGTGATGGCCCAAGGAGGTCGTTGCAAGAGAGACGCCCTCTGCTTGGTTTTTGAACGATGTCGTTACTATCGGATCTGATTGAATCCACACTAGTGTATATTTTGTGAAACCTCCAGTAATATTCTTGGATTCATCATTTTGACGAAGGGGATCATGGTTGAACCCTTAAATTTTGAGGAAATATTTCAGTCTCCTCCCCTGTATACGATTAGATAGCTTCTGAGCCTGCAGCGAAAGGAAAATTTTCTCTGGAAATTTGTGTCGAACTATGCCAACATAACAAAAGGTTTCATGTGCCTTTTGAATAAAGGAACTCAATTTTATTGGGACGAATCTGCATAACGCTCGTTTGACACGTTAAAGAAAGATTTGGTTTCAACTCCTTTGTTGATTCCTCCCAACTACAATCATGATTTTGTGTTGTATTTGGTAGTTGTTGAATCATCTATTGGAATGGTTCTTGTTCAAGAAGATGATGAGCACGTCATATATTATTTAATTTGTGCATTGATAGGTCCTTAAATTAAGTATTAGCACGTTGAAAAGTTGTCCTTGGAAGCATTCCATGCTGTTCAATGACTTCAACACTATATTTTGATACATAAGAAAACCATTATCACCATCATTAATCCTTTCCAACATGTTTTGACTAGGAAAATTATTTGTGGGAAGTACAACATATGAATTGTTTTGCTTCAAGAGTTCGATTTGGAATTTGCATCCATGAAGTATAAGAAGTATTTGGTATTTTCCAAGTTAATGTTGGAGTTCACGGTTGAGAATGAGGAAAGTGAAATGATAGACTCGTTTCCAGATGAGCATATTTTCCTCATCTCTTCATCTGACCCGTGGTATGGGGATATTCTTATATATCTCTAGACTATGAAATTTACTCCAAACTATTCACGTGATGAGTGATGATGAGTTCATCACATGGCTAAAATATTCCTCATCATCCCTAACACATTGTATCGGCATGGGGTGGAATTCATTATTTGTCGTTGTTTGAATTTTGAATAAGTGGAGGATTTTTTGAACGAATTCCATAGTGTAGCATGTGGTGGTCACCTATCTGGGTTGGAAACAACCCAAAATATTTTGCGCGTTGGGAAATATTGGTCCATGGTCTTCAAATATTGTGTCGAATTGGTTCATAAGAGTCACCCATGTCAAATATTCACTAAGAAAATGTGTGCATATCCCACTCCCATGTTTCTTGTTATTACTATCGGCCCCTTCACGAAGTAGGGGTAGATTTCATGACATCCTACTTGGCTTCAGCTAGGGGGCATTGTTACATTATTATTTTCGTCGAATACATTACTAAGTGGGCCGAGGCCATGCCAATGTTTGTTAACGATGGGGAAACTGCAACACTCTTCATATTTAATCAGGTCATATCTAGTTTTGGGGTTCCGAGAGTGATTATCATTGACCATGGAAGTAACTTTCATAACCGCATGATGTCGAAGCTAGCATCAAAATTGGGGTTTATGTAGGATCATTCCTCTCCTTACTATCCCTAGGCCAATGGCCAAGTTGAATCCATGAACAAGTCATTAAAAATGATACTAAGAAGAAGGGTGAACTCAAATTGAATTAATTGGAACTTGATGCTATACCCGACCTTGTGGGATTACCAGATCTCAGTCAAAACTACTACTAGTTTCTCGCATTTCCAACTCGTCCATGGAATGGAATCTGTTTTTCTGATTGAATGTGAGGTTACTTCACTTAAAATAGTAGTTGATATCCTTCTTGAGATGACTCAGCTCCAGGAGTGCTTAGTTTATATTGAACATCTTGACGAGCAACATTGAGATGAAGATTTAGCAAACAAAGTGCACAAGAAGCGTATCAACTCTCAATATGATAAATGCATTCATCATAGTGTTTTATTCAAGGGAGACCTTGTATTGTTCTATGACCAGAACAAGGATTCCTTGGGGGTAATAAAGTTTAACCCTATGTAGTACGACCCTTATGTCATTTGATGGGTTTTAGAAAAAGGATCTTACGAGCTCACAGATTATGAAGGTAATGTTTTGTTGGAGCCCATAAATGGGCTCTATCTCAAGATATATTATTATTGATCCCGAGGGCTTGAGCATTAACATGTTTGTAACTATTGTTCATTTTGCACATAACTTTGTTTAGAATTTTTCTTTGTCCTTTTGTTGTGTTGGTGATTGGTGTGCTTCTGTTGTGTGGAAGATGCCCGAGGAATCATTGATCTACTTTGGATTCGCGGATAGTGCTAGCCGCCATACTCAACACTTAGTATCCACTACTTAGGTGATTTGTTCACCTTCTAATTAGATAGTGTGCACTGGAGGTGTGTGTCTCAGGGAGACTACTAAGACTGTTTTCGAGTATAGAAAAATTATTCGACATTTGTGAGAAGCATTGTCATACGACATTAATCACCTCCAAGTGCTCATGGATTTGGAATTGGTGATATCACAATTAAATGGCATGTATCGAGTACACTATTTGGTGTTGTTACAAATTTTCCTTAGGGTACGTCTGCTGGAGTGTTCATTTGATTTTATTACTTATGAATATGTTCATAGGAGATATAATGAATTATTTGATGCCTATGCTAATTATGTTTTATATTGGCATTTACATCACTATTAATGTAAGAAAACACATTCACATGTAAATATTTCACATTTGTAAATAAAGTACAAAATGTATTTAACACACAAAAAATAATATATATATATATATATATATATATATATAAATGAGATCCATCAAGTACAAAATGTGGGTCCCCTAGCCCTCGAATGTCATATAATGTCGTACAAGTACAAAGATTGAAAGATTGTGTTATGAGAACATAATGTGCCTAGGCCTGAGGTTGATGCATGCTATCATAACAAACAACGACATTTTCCAAACACTAAAACAATCAGACCTATGGCCTGGGTACCCCTACAACATGATGTTGCATGCCTACAAGGAGGTCATCAATGGTATCCATAAGCACATTGTGCGTGAGGGCCTCAAATTTCCGGCCCACACTATGCAAGGTCCTAGCTGCATCATCACTCAAGCTTGCCTCCTCCCTTCCTTGTCCGCTATGTTGCGATACATTAGCCAGTCTCGTGGTTTCTCTATCTACATAAAATTAAGGTACTAGTTAGTATTTTGGATCTCGCAAAAAGATATAAACACTTATATATTCGAAAACTGAAAATTAAATAATATAAAATGAAATCTTACCTATATCCTATATCTCATCTCTAGGAGGGATAATGACGTTGAGATTGTCAGTGATCTTGATTCCTGCATATGGATATTCCTTGATAAAGGGAGTTTGTAGCGCCCACCAACTAAAGAAAATATCATCATAGGGGTTGAACATTTTTCCACCTCCAAGGAGATCTATGAGCTCGGTCCATTAGACCATGGCTGGCCATGGTTGTAGGTGTCCTCATATGTGTGTCTATGGGATCATCATAGGCACCCTCTCGAAAATAAAAGTGCATAGGACACTTCTGATTTTTTTTTTATTAGCCTTTGTGAGATTGTAGTCAGTAAGATGTGTTTTCATGTTGTTGAGCATGCTAGTGCTCTGTTGGTGATCTGTTTGATCAACACTTGAGATCCACTTTTATCGGTGCCAACATCACAATATGTGTTGATAAATTCATTTATATTATGGCCTCCTCCACTATATTGGAAGTTTGGCACTTCCCCTCTCCTAGATGAACCGATAATGAAGTAGATTTCTTCAACTATAATGGTCAATGACTGTCGAGTGAGCATGAATGCCTTGACATTGGGGTTCCAATAGTCAATTGAGAGATTCAACAATATCCTTTGCACCCTATTTCCACCAATTTGGAATAATTTATACATACCACATGCATGTAGATCTTGCTTTTCCTCATTATTGTCAAACACTGCCCGTTCCACTTCTTCGTGTTCACGTTCTCTCCATAGGAAAAACATCGTGCTCATTTGCCAATTTTTTTTGAGTTAGCTTCTCTTTTTCAAAATATTCCCTCGGAATCCATGACCTATAATTAGAACAGTCATGGGTATCTGTGATTGGTGTTTCCACTAGCTACAGATATCCGTGGGTTTCCTCAAGGCATCTCGTGGATGTGCATGGACATGCCAATTAAATGAAGATAAGATTAAAATTTGAATGACATTGAAGAAATGAGTTAATGGAATGCAATATAAGGTGAGAACAATTGTTTAAGGTGGAAAGTAGTGTAGTTTATCCAAGCTCCTTGATTCTTCAATTAGACACTCGAAGTGTTTTGGTCACTTTGGTTGTTTTTTGGGCAAAATGGTAAAAATGGATAGTAAATGGGTAAATATAACATTTTTTTATTAAATTTTAAAAACCCACTTCCTATAGTTTCAATATTTTTTCAAAATTTTCAACTAATGGTCATATTTTATAGTGATATGGTCCCTTTTGCAGGTCTTAAGATAATACAGATTCTCTTCAGATTTTTGTCACTGATTGGATGAACTATTTAAAAGGCCCTGGGCAAGTAATGTTCTCATAACTAGTCCCTGGCATTCAAGGTAGGATGCATTCATATAAACTTTTGCATTATCAGTTTCCATTTCCAGTTAAACCTATGATTGACCCCATTAACAAGCGATGACACCTTTCTCTTTTTTTGAAAGTGTCATTTCTTTTATGGTATAGCCTACCTTCTATGAGCGCTCTAGTATAGAATCCCCTTGAATTCTGGTGCTCATGTTGCAAGTTTTTTTTAGTCTCGAGAGTCCTTTTTAACCCCACCATGAGTTTGCATTCGAACATCATGCTTACTCATTCTTTTTCTAGCCATTAACCATAGGAATCCCTCCCTTAAATGTTGCTCACAACAACATTATGGAGTCCATAGTTAAGCTATTTTTAGACTCCTGAAAATTGAAAATATTGTAGAGTGACCTTGTTCCTTTTACACTCATTAAACGATCTTGAAGGAATATCTATTCAACACAAGTTTACCCCTTTTTTGGACTTAATAGAATAATTATGAAAAATGTATACTCTAGTCTATGGACTAGAAGAGTTCTCGGTCTTGTTTTATAGTTTTTCAGGCTCATGAGACTAAATTTATGAAAAAGGATGAGGGATTCCATAGTTAAGATATTTTCAGACTCCTTAAATATGGAAATATGGCCAAGTGATCTTGTCTCTGTCACACTCATAAAATGGATTTGAAGAGACATATTTTCGGTATAAGTTTAACCCTTTTCCGAACCAAACTAACTATGTACAAAAAGTAATACATTGTTCCTGTATTGGCCATAAGAGTTCTCCTTGGTATTATTTTATTCCTTTTTGGGTTTTGGAGACTAAAATTATGAAAAATACCATCATGGGAGGTTTACTTCCCAAAGTTGAGTTGTAATTGTATTACATTTTGACTAATTGAGATTTTAGACATAATGTTGGCTTCAACATGTTGTCATTGAACCAACTTCTTATACATTCTTACTATCCCCAGACTTGCATTTTATGCCTTTGCGAATCAACACCTTATCCCTGGAGGGAACAACCACTAAGTGTCCTTATCCTGCACATGCTTCCTTGCATTGAGCATGTGTAATTTCCCTGCACTACAGAACTAGTTTCCTTTCCCTCAACAGTCATTTCCTCCACTACAAAATAACATTCTTTTATTCCTTTTCAGGATTTTATAATATGAAAAAGAAAAATAGATAAAAAAAATTAAAAATAAGGGGGGAAACATCTATCTCTTTTATTGGAAGCCTTTTTTGTCACCCTTGAAAAGGCACAAATTTGAGTCTTGTTCTCATCATTTTGGGTTTAGTATGGCTTAAGAAGAAGTTTTCTCGTTTTTGAGTTTTTTCTCCCCCGATTGGTTATTCTTCCAACCATATGGATCATTTGTTGATGCCTCCTGTGTCACAAATGTATCACATTTTAAAGTCACACTGCCTAAGTCACATAATGTGTCATGCTTATGTTCAAGGGAAAGTTTCAACCTGTGTCAGCCATGCTGTAGTTAGTCTTTAACCTTGCAATTCATCCTTCCCAAGTCAGTCTCATCATCATGAGTATCAGTCTCTTCATCCAATTTATTCCAAATGTTTTTCCTTCTTCCACCCCTCGTGATGGTTTATGGATGATTCCTTAGTTCCTTTCTTCCATTAGATCTCTTCCCATCGACTCCAACACATCTTTCTCTAGGAGAGGGTTCTAGAGTCATGCTTGGTACCTTGGGGATTGCAACAATTACTGGAAGGTTCCCTTGCTATTGAAAGTGATAATACATTAATGTCCCCTGATCGATAGATTCTACTAGGTGTTCGATGCCAACTCATTTATTCACACTTATTAGATTGTACCATGGTACCTTGATGCCCATTATCATCATCATTGGGTTGTGTCATGTTTGTTAATGATATACATCAATGACTGGTAATCAAACGATGTCTCACTTTGTTCGAATTCAACACATCTATTCACATATTGTATATTTGTACCACGATGGATCATTGTGAAGACTTCAAGTGAAGTACAAAAGATACATATTTTTGTGCTCCTTCCTGACTCATATGGTGCCACTTCACAGACATTGATAGTTACAAAGGATCATCTTGTTCATTCTCTTGGTTCCAAATATCCTCTGTTCTTGATCTTGAGACATAACTCCACTGTTTATTGTTTATGGCTATGTACATTAGTCATACTTTCATATGTACCATGGACCCACAATGTACATTCTTTGGTAGCCATGCTTATATCACTTTTGAGAATGGGTATGCTTGATTTTGGAAGCAAAACTCTTTCTTGATATTTGTTGATGGTTATTGTTGTTGAATTATTTGTTTAGGAATATTCAGGGGTACTTCAATGCATCTTGTCCTATTAGAGTTTATAATGCATTTTGGCCATCATTTTTCCCTTTTGACCTCAAACATTAGGGGGCATCTGTTATAGCAATGAATTCCATACCTATGCATGTGTTCCATGGCCTAACCTTTTCCAAAATATCGCTAGACATTTTCCTAGGTTGCCTCTTCAAAATTATTTAAAAATCATTCCTTATGAGAATATTTGTGGGTTTCCCTAGTGTAAGGTGTGGAAATCCATGAGTCTCCAGCTTGCAACCCATGGATGCCATCAAAAATCATAAAAACATAATTATGTGTTTTCGGGTGGGTTTTTCAGTTGGGATTGTTCCCCTACATCCCCATGCCCATACTCAATAGACGAAAAATACCTCAACCTCTCCAAGAAGAGATAAAAGCACCATTTAAGGCTAAGGAGAGGTCAAGTATCTTGGTGCAATATTATGTTGTCAATATCTAGCAAGCCTCCCTTTCCTATAATGCTCTCAGAAACATCCCCTTTTATCTATAAGCTCCTTTTCCATCATCTCTTTCTTGTCTATATGGATATAGGGTTCATCCTTATACCTATTTGGGCCATCCAATTAAGAGAACAATCATTGAGTCGATGCTTGAGGGTTCTTGGTGGAACCCAGATAATTGGCTTCGAGGCAGTGTCAAAGGCAAAACAAGGTTGTAACTTACCTTTCTGATTTGGTGTTAATGGAAGAGTTTTTTTTCCTTACTATCATGTGTTCATTGTATTTTTTTGTTGATTCAACTTACTTTGAATATGATATATGACATGTATACCCTTTGATCATGTAACTATCCTCATAGAAACTCTTGTATTGTGTCCATTTTGCAAATTTTTTCCTACAAAGGATCTGGAGTTTGTTGAGAGAAAGGAGTCGGATTGACATCAAATGAGAGACTTAAGGTGCACCCTTTCTCCCTCTTCCTTCCCTAACTTCTCCTTGTAAAGTAGTTATTTTTTCAGTTTTGTGTGCTTGTCCTGGAGGGAATATTTCTATCTTGTCCATACAGTCTTTATCTGTTGTGATTTTGACCCAAAGTTGCGAGGGAAATATCTCGTCAACAACTTTATTTAGGTTGGAGCCTGTAAATCAGGGGGTTGTATCCTCCTTCCAGTTGGAGCTAGAGAATTTAGGGAGTTGTAGCTTCCTTCAGGTTGGATCCTATAAACATGGGGTTAGAGCATCCTTCTAGTTGGTGCTGGAGAATATGGAAGTTGGTGCTTCCTACGAATGTAATATTATTATATATAAGAAAGAATTATGTGGTTTTCTCAGATTTGGGTTTCAATGTAAAAATCTCTTGTGCACTGTGTATGATGTGATATATTGTTGAATGGTATTGTTTATGGTTATATGTTCATGAAATGTTAAATGAAGTCATAAGTGATAAAACATTGATTAATTTATGTTTACATGTTATGGTTATAAGTGGTAAAAAGTTCATAATACTGATTAATCCCGCCCTCTTAGTATTCCAATGATTGGTACTAGAGAAGGTCCTTCAGACAAAAAAGTATAATCACTGGAAGGAAGATCATGGACTACGCTAAGATTGGAGTACTAATGTTTGATGGTCATAATTATGCCTTCTGGAATAAAAGGTAGAAAACCCTTTTACAGACACAAGGATTTGATGTATGGAAATTAGTAGTAGATGAATACACAACACATGTCACTCCCCCAACTGATAACGATGGAAAAAAACTCAGTGATAACAATTATAAGGATAAAGACACCATTGTAAGTACTCTGGTTGATTCGGTGTTTCTCAAGGTTATCCATTGAGACACTACAAAGGATATTTGGGAAAAACTTCAAAATATTTATGAAGGAGATGACAAAGTCAAAGGAGCCAAGATTCAAACCTATAGAAATAAATTTTAACAACTAAATATGAGGGAAGATGAAGACATCGTAACTTACTTTATACTAGTTGATGATGTTGTGAATGATATCAAAGGATTGGGACAAGAAATTAAAGGACCAATTGTTTTTCAAAAGGTACTAAGGTCTCTTCCAATGATATTTGATCCAAAAATTTGAGCCATAGAAGAAAGAACATATCTTGTCACGTTGAGCATGGACAAGCTACATGGGATAGTTACATCTTATGAAATGAGAACAGAGAAGGATAATCCACCCAGTAAGGAAGCAATGTTCAAGGCATCCAAAAATACAAAGAATAGTAAACAAAAACCAAAGTCAAACTTCAGTTGTAGTGATGATTCAGATGAAGATAAGGAAATTGAGAGAACTCAATAAGAAGATTATAGAAGGATGGTACCACCTAGAGGATCCAAAATTTAGAATCAACAACCAACCATGTAAATAAATGAAGAAAAAAAATCCAGAAGAACAAAACCATTCGGAAGATATCCGAGCTACCAGACTATTTTTCATGTTTAATATTATTCATGTATAAATTTTGGGCACAAATATATAAACTACAAATCTTATGCTAAGAACAACGACAACTATGAATGCCACTCTAGAATTAATTATCTAAGAAAGCCTCATGAAGCATATAACATAAACTATAATTGTTGTGGCTCATTAAATGATGAAGTAGAATGTTATAAATGAAAACATTTTGGACACATGGACAAATATTGAATATTGATAGTTCCTCCAAAGGAACCAAAGAAGGATTTCAAGAGCCATGTAAAAGAACCATCAACAATTTGGATAACAAAGTAGGATAAACTAAATGTTGAAGAATGTTCTATTAGTCTACAAGCCCAAAGAAGATGAAGTGATTGGTACATTGACAATGGTTGTTCAAAGAATATAACAAGTGGCAAGGATAGGTTTGTAACTCTAAAGAAAGAAAGAAATGGATCAGTTTTGTTTAGCAATGTTAACTCAACCAAAATTCTAGGGAAGTCATATTCAAACTTGGAAGCAAAGATGCCATGGCAAAAAAAGTCCTACTTGTCGAAAATATGAAGAATAATATGTTAAGTGAGAGTCAAATGTGTGACCAAGGACATACACTTCTTTTTAACTCAAATAAATTTGAGATAAGGAAAGAAGGATGAAGGAAATTGGTGGCTACAACAGTAAGGACTCCAAAGAACATATACATTTTAATTGATATTGGAAAGGAAAGATGTTTATTGGGAAAGGAAAATGAAATTTGGATTTGGAATAGAAGAATGGGTCACATAAACTTTGAAAATCCTATCAAGATCCACAGAAAGGAAGCAGTAAGAGAGATTCCATAAATTTCAAAACCAGCCAATACTATGTGCAAACACTGCTTACATGGAAAAAAAAAACAAGAATTGAGTTTATATTGAAGGAATACTCTACAAAAAATCAATTGGAGATTGTGCACACTGACCTATGTGGACCAATGAGAAAAAAATGGATGAATGAAGAAAAATATTTGATGTTATTTATTGGTGATTATACAAGAATGACTACAGTTTGTTTTCTCAAGAAAATATTAGAGGCATTCAAACATTTGATAATATTCAAGGAGATGGTTGAAAATGAAATTGGTTTGAGAATTAAGTTCTTAATATAAGATAATGGAGGTGAATTCACATCAAAATAATTCATGTATTTCTATGAATATCATCAAATAAAAAGGTAGTTCTCAATAGTTAGGACACCTTGGAAAAATGGAGTCATTAAAAGGAAGAACAAAACTATAACATAGAATGCCAGAACCCTATTGAAATATTCCAAGTTGAGTAATTTATTTTGGGTACAAACAGTGCACAAAACCATTCATATCTTGAATAGAGGAATGTTGGATTTACTTCACATACACCTAGGATTTATTTTTTCTAAGGTTTTTCCTTGTTTTTTAGTATTTATTAGTCATTATCCAGTCTTCTGTATTTTAGGGGAGAATATTCTACCTAAAGAATATTCTCTTTAGTTTGACTAGTTGAGTTGAGTCTAGATGTTGCATTGGTTTTGTCACCATGCAACATTGGGATCATCACCATGATAATGTGAACTTGCCTTGGGATCATCGCCATAATGGCGCATTACCCTTTATTCCTTTATATACTCCTCACTACACTTTGTTCCGTCAGTTAACTGAAGACTGTTTGACTAGTTAACTCAACTAGGTGGAAGTTCACTCCCGTAACTGCCTGAGAGACTAGACTAGGTGGAATTTCACTCCCATAACTGTAGGTGTGTGTCCATATTACTATAGACCACCACTATGGCACATTGTTTCTCCTCCAGTGTGCATTGATTGAGTCATGCAGAGTATATGTTGTGTAAATTATTCATTATTCATTACAATTAATGAGAATTCTTCTGTTCTTTCTCTCCTTCTTCTTTCTCAATTTATCTCTCCAAATGTGTGTAGTATTTTATAGCTATATATATTATTTGCAGGTTCAACACATTTACATGGTATCAGAGCCAACAGACTACTAATAAAATCTACACCAAAAGTTTTTGTAGGTACAAAAGATTGAAGACAACGGAAAGATGGATTTCCCAAAAGAATTTATTCTTACACCTTACAATTACTTTGCATAGAAGGAGAAAATAGTCAGACATCTCCAAACCAAAGTTTTTTATAGGTTAAACTTGAATACAGACATAGAACTGACATCATCCATAGAAAAATCCAAGTAATCGTCAATTGATAGCATGCTGATCTCGGTTAATTAATAGTTATTGTGTGGGATGTATTAAAGATTTTAACCTAGGTCGGCTATCTAGAAACCTACATAAATTAATTGATTTTTTATTCATTTTAAAACTGAATAATGATATAATATTAATAATTCATACTTATTAGTAAGTTTGTAAAGTTATTTAGTTATATATAAGTAAAATATGTTTAGAGAGTTTTTAATTAAGTGATTAAATATTTGATTAATTGAATTAAGTTTTTAAACTAAATAATAATATAAAAATAATATAAAAATAAAATATTACTAAGTTTGCAAAGATTTTTAAGTGAAAATTAAGTTAGTGATTAAATATTAATTGAATTAAATTTAAAGTTTAATTAATCGAGTAGATTTTTTAAGTGAAAATTAAGTTAGTGATTAAATATTAATTGAATTAAATTTAAAGTTTAATTAATTGAGTTATGGTGAGAATGGAGCTTTAGTTAGGTTGTTTGTTTTTAGTTTTTAGAGTTTTAATTTTTTTTTTTGTTAGGGTTAAATTTTTAATTACAGCTTAGTGAATTAGTTACTAGAAAAAGTTTTTAGGGTTTAAAAAGAAAGTACTTTTGATTTTTGTTTATATTAAAATGTCAGGAAATGTTACTATAATTAGAGATTTTAAAGGTTAAACAGGTTGGTTAGACTCCTAAGTCTAAGAAGTGAGGCAAAGGGAAACCAAAACAAGAAGGAAAGAAGAAGGGAGGTGTCAGGCCTGATTAGATCTATGAGGGATACTAAGTTGGTTGATTAATGGGTGCCAAAAACTACTTACCTCCAAGCCACCGTCTCTGTTCATATTGTTGGGGTGTTTGATTATTTCGAGAGCTTCTCTTAAACGTGTCATGTAGTAATGATCCTCTTTTGCTAGTATTTTTGTATCCTCCAAGCAGACATGATGTTTGGTTTTAAGTGAGTGTTCTGCTAAGGCCAAGGTACGAATGCGTTCATTTCTAATGTCTGCTTCATGTTCCTTAATCCTTACCTGAAATGATCGTCCGGTTTCCCCAATGTAACATTTTTCACATGAACAAGAGACCTTGTAGATGCCTTTTCCTTGTTGTTGGTCTATAGGGTCTTTTACAGATTTCATTTTTTGTCTAATGGTAACTAGGGGTTTGAAGGAGGTTGTGATTTCTTTATTTTTTAAGACTTTTGCAATCTTGTTTGTGACACCTTGAATGTCAGGAAGGAAGGCCTTTATGTTGTAGGTTTGATCATTCTGTACACGGGTCATATTATCCTTTCTATCCATTGCCTTTTTTATGTCTTCATCTCTATACCCAATGTTCTTAAAGACCTTAGTTAAGTGGTCTATTTCTTCCTTGAGATGTTCTTTGTCAGAAATTCTTGCTGCCCTTATCGCCATGGTGTTGAGAACCCCCATCTTCTGAGAGGGATGGTGGTGGGAATCCGCATGAAGGTAACTTTCTGTGTGAGTTTTCTTCCTGAAGACCTTGTGTCCCAGTGTACCATTATGTTTTCTAGTTATAAGAATGTCTAGGAAGGGTATGTTGTTGTTTTCTTCTAGTTCCATGGTGAATTTTATGTTTTCTGAAATACCATTAAGGTGTTCAAAGAATCTATCTAGTTCTTCTTTTCCATGAGGCCATATGATGTTGGTATCATCAACGTACCTTTTCCATCTAGATGGTTTAAGAGGATATGTTTCGAGGGCATTTTTCTCAAACTTTTCCATGTAGAGGTTGGCTACGATTGGGGATAAAGGGGATCCCATGGCTACCCCGCTTGTTTGTTCGAAAAACTCTCCTTGGAAACTGAAGAAGGTTGATTTTAGACACACTTCTACTAGTTTGGTTGTTTGAGGGTCAGCGACCTCATTGATGACTTGAATGGCCTCATTTAGCGGGATCTTCGTAAAAAGTGAAACCACATCAAAGCTGATGAGGATATCCTTAGATTCAATTTTCTCTTCTTTTATGAGTTCCACGAAGTCTCTTGAATCTTTTATGTATGATTCTGTCTTGCCAACCAAAGGTCCTAGGATCCTTGCTACGTACCTGGCTAGTTGATAGGTTGGGGAACCAATTGTGTTGACAATTGGTCTCAGAGGAACTCCTTCTTTGTGGATTTTAGGGAGTCCATATATTCTAGGAGTGATTAGGCAGCTTGGGGTTAGTCGTTTCTTCATTCTTTCGTCTAGGTTGGAAGCTTTTATGGCTTTCTTGACTTCCTTGATGATCTTGGATATTGGGTTGTTGTTTAACTTTTTATAGCTGCCAATTGTGGTAAGATGCTCTATCATTTTGGTGTTGTAATCATCCCTGTTCATGACTACTGTAGCTCCACCCTTATCAGCTTTTAAAATCACAATGTTTTCATTGTTTCTAAGGTTCTTAATGGCCTCTTGCTCCATTTTGCTAATGTTACTTTTCGGTGGTTTAGCTTTCTTAAGGATTAGGGCGCAGTCTTGTCTGATAGCGTTTTTGTCTTCTTCATTGAGGTTTTTGATGTTGTCTTCTACGCTGCAAATTATATTTTCTATGGGAACAGTTTTTGGGGCAATGGAAAATCCCAATCCTTTTTTCAATATGTTTACTTCTTCGTTTTTTAAAAAATAAAGAAATTACAACCTCCTTCAAACCCCTAGTTACCATTAGACAAAAAATGAAATCTGTAAAAGACCCTATAGACCAACAACAAGGAAAAGGCATCTACAAGGTCTCCTGTTCATGTGGAAAATGTTACATTGGGGAAACCGGACGATCATTTCAGGTAAGGATTAAGGAACATGAAGCAGACATTAGAAATGAACGCATTCGTACCTCGGCCTTAGCAGAACACTCACTTAAAACCAAACATCATGTCTTCTTGGAGGATACAAAAATACTAGCAAAAGAGGATCATTACTACATGAGACGTTTAAGAGAAGCTCTCGAAATAATCAAACACCCCAACAATATGAACAAAGACGGTGGCTTGGAGGTAAGCAGTTTTTGGCACCCATTAATCAACCAACTTAGTATCCCTCATAGATCTAATCAGGCCTGACACCTCCCTTCTTCTTTCCTTCTTGTTTTGGTTTCCCTTTGTCTCACTTCTTAGACTTAGGAGTCTAACCAACCTGTTTGACCTTTAAAATCTCTAATTATAGTAACATTTCCTGACATTTTAATATAAACAAAAATCAAAAGTACTTTCTTTTTAAACCCTAAAAACTTTTTCTAGTAACTAATTCACTAAGCTGTAATTAAAAATTTAACCCTAAAAACAAAATTTTTAAAACTCTAAAAACTAAAAACAAGCAACCTAACTAAAGCTCCATTCTCACCATAAATCAATTAATTAAACTTTAAATTTAATTCAATTAATATTTAATCACTAACTTAATTTTCACTTAAAAAATCTACTCAATTAATCAAACTTTAAATTTAATTCAATTAATATTTAATCACTAACTTAATTTTCACTTAAAAATCTTTGCAAACTTAGTAATAGTTTATTTTTATATTATTATTTAGTTTAAAAACTTAATTCAATTAATCAAATATTTAAACACTTAATTAAAAACTCTCTAAACTTATTTTACTTATATATAACTAAATAACTTTACAAACTTACTAATAAGTATGAATTATTAATATTATATCATTATTCAGTTTAAAAATGAATAAAAAATCAATTAATTTATGTAGGTTTCTAGATAGCCGACCTAGGTTAAAATCTTTAATACATCCCACACAATAACTATTAATTAACCGAGATCAGCATGCTATCAATTGACGATTAGTCCTGATGATGAATCTCGATTAGGATTCGAAACGTCGACAAAAATAACATCAACTGTGGATTATCCGGCAAACAACTCTGAAAATACTCACCACAGAAATCTGAAAACAACCAAAAATCCAAGTACTTAAATCGAATGGATGAAGCATTCAGAACAATTTGCAGTCTTATTTCTCCCGATCTCCTTTTTCACATATCTTCATATAAGACTCCCAATGAAGCATGTAACACCTTGGAATGGATCTTTGGAAAATAGGATGGGAAGAGGGGACACATGCTGGAGGTGGAACTTCTCACATTGGATCCAAAAATCTTCGACAATATTCAATATTTCTTTACAAAATTCAAGGATTTATTGTCGCAACTCAAAGCTTGTGGGGTTGATAAATATAAGGAGGAGAAACAAATGGTTATCACCATTCTCTCCAAACTTGGTATTGAATTCTCTATTTTCATTTCCACATTCCATTCAGTCATATTCTCCTCTAGAGCCACCTGGAAGATTCCTTCTCTTGAGGACATTATCGAATCCCTGACACAAGAGAAAATCAAGCTCGTCAACATGGGAAAAATAAAAGGCCCAAAGGAACATGCACTTACTGTGCAAGATGGAAGATGTCAATATCAGAAATCTAAAGATAAATGAAAAAGGAAATATCATACAAATCTGAAGAAGGAAGGGTACTGAAACCCTTCACCGATGCCTCTAGATCCAAAGGGGAAAGTGGAAGAAAAGAGGAGAAGTACACATATTGTCACAAAGGATTCCATCCAAAATTTGCATGCATGCAATAAAAAATAGATATAATAACTCAAATACTTCATAAACACAATCATGGAGATCACATCCTTGAGGGTGCCAAGAAGAAGAAGCCAGAAGATCAGAATCCCAAGAAAGGCAATTCTATCCATGCCTTTATTGCCATCAACTCCTCTCTCAATGCTTGGATCATAGATTCAGGAGCATCACATCACATGGTTACCTCAAAATAAGTCTATTATTCATTGGATGCATGCAAAGGTCCTCCTATTCTGATTGGGGAAAACTCTTCATTTGAAGTCACCGACAAAGGAAGGATTGCACTCACCAACAAAAGCTTTGAGATTGTGTTGCACGTTCCCAAAATTTCTGTCAATATTCTCTTTGTGTATCAGATGACAAATTATGGCATCAGAAATAAATTCATATCACACCAAATTTCGTGGAAATTTATGACATGCAAACCAGCTCCAGGGTTTCTATCGATGAGGTAAATCATCAATCTAGATTGTATACATTTTCTGAATTTATTGAACCAGACTTTGCTTCACTGCTTACCCATGCTGACGAAAGTAGTAGGATGTGGCACAAAAGGTTTGGAAATTTGAATTTCAGATATATGCAACAACTTAGCAATAAAATATTGGTTGATGGTCTACCAGACATCCATTTCTCCAAGGGAGTATGTGAGGGATGTGTTCTTGGAAAACACCCTCAAGAGAAATTCGATAAAGGAAAGTCTCAGAGAGCTTCCACGCCTTTAGATCAGATACATAGTGACCTTATGGGTCCTTTTCCACATCCATCTATCAGCAAATAAATGTTTGTTCTCATTTTTGTTGATTATTTCTCATGTTTTACATGGATTTACTTTCTCGGGAAAAAATACGAGGTCTTTCAACACCTCAAAGATTTCAAAGCCCTGGTTGAGACATAGTAAGAAAAGAAAATCAAAGTCCTTTGAACTAATAACGGGTGATATTTTTTAAATAATTAGATCCATAAACTTTCCCACAAGGCAGGGATTCAGTTATAGCACACAATTCCCTATACTCCGCATCAAAATAGTGTTGCTTAACGAAAAAACATATCTCTAAAGGAAATGGCATCTTGCATGTTGCATGGAAAGTCACTACCACATAGACTATGGGCCGAAGCACTTAATTGTACAATATACATCCAAAATATATCTCCCCATAGATATGTTAAGGATAAGACCCCCTACGAGGCTTGGAGTGGCCTCAAACTAGAAGTGACCCACTTTCGTATTTTATGTTCATGTGCATGGGCCCAGATTCCCTCTGAAAAGAGGAAAGCACTTGATCCATAGAGAACTGACTGTATTTTTGTTGGATACCCCGACGTTTTGAAGGGATATATACTTATTGATCTTTCCGCGGACCAACTCATCATTGAGATAAGTGTCCAATTTGAGGAAAGTGTCTCGCATGTACCTCATCGGTCGCATGAAAACACCTTCATTATTCCACCTGTCTGAGATGATGAGCATGCACATGCTGACTCTTCTTTAGATGAGAGTTTTGATTTAGAGGAATCAGATGATTCATATATAGATTCATTATAGTTAGATGCAGAGTCAGTCCATACAGATCCAATTGTAGATCCAGAGCAGAGGCCCAAGTGGGCATAAACTACTCTTCAGGATGCATGGGATCTCGTTGGTGATCCAGCCAATACTAGGAGGACTCGATTTGATTTTGAGGATCCTTCTGTTGCACTCACTTTCATTGACCCATTGTCCTTGAGGCATATTTTCTTAGTTCAGTATTCATATCCACAGTCTTATGGAAAGGATTCTAGAAATCCCTTTTGGGAATCTGCCATGCAGGAAGAGTACAACCCCCTCCTCAAAAACCAGACTTGGGATCTAGTTCCCCTTCCTTCTAGGAAGAAACTTGTTAGATGCATATGGGTCTACAGGACCAAGAGCGTAGTAGATGGATAGATTAGCAGATACAAATCTAGGCTTATTTCCAAAGGCTTTCAACAGGTGCATGGCATTGGTTATGATGATACCTTCACTCCAGGAGTGAAGATGAATTCCATATGATTGGCACTTGCCATTAAGACAACAAAGGGATGGGAAGTCCATCATATGGATGTGAAGAATGCATTTATTCACGGTGATCTCTCTAAGGAGATTTATATGGAGCATCCCCATGGATTTACACAGGACTCATCTTTTCTCTATCAGTTGAAGAAGTCCCTTTATGGTCTCAAGCAGGCTCCGAGGGTATGGTATGCCAAGATGGACTCCTACCTATTGTCATAAAACATTGTATGATGTAAATCATAACTGAATGTCTACATGCTCAGGAGTTAGGACACTTGATTCACTTATACTATTAGTTTTCTATGTTGATGATTTGTTTATCACCGATTTCTTGACTTCATCGATTGTTTTAGTCAAGAGGATTCTACATGACAGGTTTTTATGATGGACATGAGTCTGCTACACTTCTTCCTTGGACTCGAGATCAGTCAGGATGCATCAAGAATCAAATTTTCTCAGGCCAAGTATGCACAAGATATCCTTGAGATATTTCACATGAAAGACTACAAGTCTTCTCTGAATCCTTTCCTATCAGGGGTCAAACTTGAGGATGGTAGGGTCACTCCATTGGTTGAAAACACACTGTATAAACAACTAGTGGGGATATTTTTGTATCTCACACACTCCAGACCAGACCTCTCCTATGCAATTGGCACAGTTTCCAGGTTCATGCAGGAGCCGCATGAGCTACATTGAAAGACTACAAAGCATATCTTTCTATACATACGGGGCACCATCACCTTTGGGATTCATTATGCAGTAGACTCTACATTATATCTCATCGGGTTTAATGATTCTAACTAGGATGGTGATAACATTGATCACAAGTCCACATTTGGTTACTCACTCAGTCTTAGTTTCAGGCCTATCTATTGGTCGAGAAATAAGCAAGATGTCATTTCTCTATCTTTAGTCGAGGAAGACTCCAGAGGGGTAGTTAACATAATCATTCAGGATATGTGTCTACAACATTTTCTCACTGAGTTGGGAATTTGGTTTCATCGGTTGATCGTCATCTGGTGTGAAAACCAGAGCACTCTGAAGTTCTGTAGAGATCCAGTTCAAAGGCAGTCGATGAATCACATCAAGATCCACATGAAATACATATGGGACTTAGTAGATGAGGGGATCATCGACCTACAGTTCTGTCCTTCAACAGAACAAATGTCAGACATCTTCACCAAGACCTTCACTGAGTAGAAGTTCCATTCTCTGTGAAGTCGTCTTGGAGTGAAGGACACAATTTCCTAGCAACTGTAGTTATTATTTTTTACATACATTGTACCTTGATGGGGGGGGGGGCTTATTTCCAATGAGGTTTTCCCTCTTTCCTCACTTTATTTCAGTGTATATTTTGTATTTGGGTACCTAACATGGCCTCATTGTCAGGACCCATTCTTTATTTTCACCATAGTGATGTTCAGGAGGGGTGTTGGAGTTACTTCACACACACCTAGGATTTCTTTTTCCTAAGGTTTTTCCTTGTTTTTTAGTCATTATTAGTCATTATCCAGTCTCCTATATTTTAGGGAAGAATATTCCACCTAGAAAATATTCTCTTCAGTTAACACTTCAGTTTGACTAGTTGAGTTGAGTCTAGATGTTGCATTGGTTTTGTCATCGTGAAACATTGGTATCATCACCATGCTAATTCACACTTTCTTTGGGATCACCACCATACTCGCGCATTACCCTTGATTCCTTGATCTAATCCTCACTACACTTTGTTCAGTCAGTTAACTAAAGACTCGTTGACTAGTTAACTCAGCTAGGTGGCAGTTCACTCCCGTAACTACCTGAGAGACTAGACTAGGTGGCAGTTTACTGCCATAACGTTTTTGTGTGTCCAAATCACTCTAGACCACCACTATGGTGCATTGGTTCTCCTCCAATGCACACTTATTGAGTCATACAAGTTATATCTTGTGTATATTATTCATTATTCATTATGGTTAATGAGAATTCTTCCATTCTTTCTCTCCTTCTTCTTCTTTCTCAGTTTCTCTCTGCAAATGTTTGTAGTATTTTCTAGATATATCTATTTTGTGTAGGTTCAAAACATTTAGAAGAAAATATCAAAAGAAACAGTGACAAAAAATTGTATGAGTTATGTAAGGGAATACCAACAAATGTGAAAAATTTTAGAGTATTTAGAAGAAAATGCTACATAAAAAGAGAAGATAACAAAGTTGGAAAATTTAATTCTCGAGTTGATAAAGGAATATTGATTGGATACTCAATAAGTATCAAGGCATACAAATTTTACAATATAATACTCAACAAGATAGTGGAAAGCATAATTGTAAAGACTGATGAAATATATGTGCCAAAGATCAAAGACGAAAAAATTCTAAAGAGCGAGAAGCAAAATAAGAACCAAAAGAAGAAGATGGAGAAGAAGAAGACGAAGAAAAAAAACAACAAGAGAAACAACTAGAATAAGAACAAGAAGACAATGATACACACGACTTTTAGATACCTTCCAGGAAAGATAACCACCAGGTTTAGAAGAATCATCCACCATGACAAATTATTGGAGATAGAAATGCATGAATAGAAACCATAGGATGTACATGACTACGTACACCAGAATAGAGACATCTTGCACTACTATCCACAATTGAATCCAACAACTTTAAGGAATCCAATAATGATGAAAATTGGATCAAGACCATGGAAGAAGAACTGAATTAGATAGAGAAGAATGAGATATGGGAATTGGTTCCAAGACCTAAAGACAAAAGTGTGATTGGTACAAAATGGGTGTTTAGAAATAAACTAAATGATGATGGATATGTAACCATAAAAAAGGAAAGGTTATCATGTAAAGGATATGATCAAGTTGAAGGAGTAGGTTTTGAAGAATCATTTTTCCTTGTTTCTAGAATGGAACCAATCAGAATGATCTTGCCGTATGCATGTTCCAAGAGAATCAAAGTATATCATATTGATGTAAAATCAACATTTCTAAGTGGTTAATTAGAAGAATAAGTCTATATTGAACAAGCATAAGGGTTTCTATTGTTAGAGAAAGAGGATTACATTTGTAGATTAAAGCAATATCTATATGGACTCAAAAAGTCCACTAGAGCCTCCTATTCAATACTGGACAAATATTTACAACAACAAGGATTCATAAAGGGTGATGCATATAAAAATGTCTATGTAAAGTTTTATAAGGACCACATAGTTATCATTAAAGTAAATGTTGATGACATTATCTTTGGAAGTGATGTTGAGAGTATGAGTGAGAATTTTTCCCAAGACATGCAAAATGAATTTGAAATGTCATTACTTGGTGAATTGAATTTATTTTTGGGACTTCAGATATCTTAGCTAGATGAAAGAAATTTCATTTCCCAAACCAAGTACATCAAAAAAATGTTGAAGAAGTTCAAAATGGAAGATTGAAAACCTGTTAGTACTCCTATGGTGACTGGTTGCAAGTTGAGAAAAGACGACAAATCTAAGGAAGACAATTAGAGACTTTATAGATCAATGATTGATATCTTACTCTATGTGACATCCTCAAGACCATATGTAATGAAAGTAGTTGGACAAGTTTCCATATTTCAAGTAGCACCAAAGGAAACACGTTTTTTGGCAGTAAAATGAATCTTTAGATATCTTAAAGGAAAAACATAATTTGGATTGTGGTATCCAAAATAGAATGAGATGAATATGGTTTCCTATGCATATGTACATTGGGCAAAAAACATTGGTGATAGAAGAAGTACTAGTGGAGAAACCTTCTACTTGGGTGATTGTCTGGTATCCTGGTTATGTAAGAATCAGTCCTCAGTATAATTGTCTACAACAAGAGAATAATATATTGCAACAACAACATGTTGTACTCAGGTCCTCTGGATGAATCAAAACTTGCAGGACATACAAGTAAAATATGATGATCCCATCTCTATACTTTGTGAAAATACCATCGCTATAAGTATCTCCAAGAATCTCGTGATGCATTCCTAGATAAAACACATTTCGATCAAATTTCAATTTCTACAGGAGAAAGCTACAAAAAGGAATATCGTTGGACTATGTTGGGACAAAGAAACATATTACAAATATCTTCACCAAACCTCTCCCAAGAGAAACATTTGAGTATCTCTGATAGAAAATTGGAGTAGTTTCTATTCCACAGTGATATACAAAACATTTTGTAAAGAAGACAAGGGAAGAGAAATCATTTGTGAAGAGAATATTGTTGAATGATTGATTTCATATTAGTCAATAAAGAAATTGTTGGAATACTGAGAGGGGGGGTGAATCAATATTATCTATTTTACTACTTTTAACCACAATATGTATTGTATGGATTTTAAGAGTAGTTCATAAATATCATTCAAAACATCATAAGAAATATGAATAAGCTATGAACAATTAGAAAACACACACGTACATAGTACACAAGAATTTTACGTGGAAACATAATGTGGGAGAAAACCACAAAACACTTTTTTTATATGTCAAAACAAATACATTCATAGGAAGCGCCAACTTCTTTTTTTTCTAGCTATAATTGGAAGGAGGCTACAACCCCCTATTTTCTCAGGCTCCAACCTGAAGGAAGTTACAATTCCCTTAGTTTTACAGAACCGATCGGAAGGAAGAAAAAACCTCCTTTCCTTGGCCCCTCTTGCTACCCTGAAATATAAGTTCCAAAATCACTACTATCGCCACTATAACTCTATCATAGTCAATCTATCCCTGTAAATCATGTCACTGTAAAACTTGTCACATAAAATTGTACCAACAACCTGTTACAACCTGTATCACCAATCTGTCACATTTTGTACCAACAATATATCACAACCTGTACTAGCAACCAATATCATTAATATCATCAACCAATAAGATTTGGTCACATGGAACTCATACCCATTATCACAAGTGTATAGATCAAACCATATACAACTCTGTCTCTGTAATAATGTGGCATACATATACAAACATACATAAATTAAGTATAGTGAAACCTCACAACAACCATGCATCAAAACCTCACCGTTATGCATCATGAATATGTACCAATAACTTAATCAACACATCTCAACCGAAATCCCTCAAACATGTACCAAAGAATGCAAGATATGCCTCAACAAGATACCCAATAATGTGTGCCAACTAAAAACAATAAGTGCACCAAAAATGTGCCTCTGTAGATCTGCCTCATATAAAATGTACCATACAACCAATATTCCCTGAAGGTCAAATGCAGAATCTCCCATGACCATACCTCTAGAAACCACCAAAATCCAACTTTAAAGAAGCATATAACATATGTTTTTGGTCCCGTAGAGAACTATGTTGTACCTAAACACTATCACACTTTCATGTAGCCTCTCCTCAACATATGCAACCTGAACCATGGGGCCTCAGTGAAAAGCTATAGGAAACGCGTAGGGATGCCTCGTGGGACACTTACTATCTAGCCTATGGGGATGAAACTAATTATGGTTTTCCCATATTTTCCCACTCTCCTCTGTAGCTATGAAACTTTGTCGCCGCTCTTTCTTTCTTGGATCATATTTTCCCAACTTTAGATATGTCAATGAGTACCTGCAATAACCTTTCACAAGATAGATATTCAATGTGGTAAAGAGGTTATAATGGGAGTCTCTTGATCTCTAATTTATACTTTTCAAGTTCCTTCCTTTAGGGGCCATTTTGTAATTGTTTTACCCATCTCATTTCTTTTAAGTTTAACCCACCTTCTTTTTGCAACTACTTTATCCATAATTAGTAAACTCACAATTCCTTGTTGCACCGAATTTATTTTTAATTATTTTCTTTTTGCAACAACTTTACCCAGAATTAACCTCTAGTGGCAACCACTTTGACTAGAAAACTTCTTAATGAATTTCTAGGAGCTTCTAGAATAATTGTCTTCTTTGTTGACCTTCTAGGAAATTCCAGACGATTCTTTGATGTTCCTCCATCTTCACAAGGCTATATCTCCCTTACCGCGAGGAACCACGTGACATACCACATATCAATGGAAATGGCATGATTTGTATTATCCATCTATGATAGTATTACCAACAATTATATTGTTCTTCATGTCCATATTCCTTGATCAAATGTTGGTTCCTTAACCACACCTTTGGGGCTACTGGAATTTTCTACTAGACTTGCTTCAAGGGTTGACATCAATGAAAACCAACCAAATATATCAACAATATCCCCCTTTGGCATTGACGACAAAACTGTGATGAAACATTGATGGCATAAAAATGTTCATGCTCCCCCTATGACCATCACTTCCCATGTGACCATGTCTCTTATTACTCTCTCTCCCCCTTTGACATGAATGGCAAAGGGAGTCTTCCCTTTGGGGATACTCCCCCTATCATAACTATCCTTTGGGGATAATCCCCCTATTTGATCTATCCTTCATGCTTCTACCCTATATGTACTATCATTTTTCTCTTCAATGGTGCGTCCCCTTGTAAATCCATGACATATATGAAAAGAATTCATAAATCATTATGCGGAAGAAACTACACCAAGTTTCTGTCGAAGATACTCAAAATCTTCCCTCAGAAGAAGTTTGGTTAAAATATCTGCTATCTTCTCCTTTGTCCCAATATACTCTATCCTAATGTTCTTCTCTACAACTTGTTCCCGTAGAAAGTGAAACTTGATCGAATTTTGTTTTGTCTTGTAATGTATTATTGGATTCTTTGAGATACTTATGGTGTCGTTGTTATTGCAAAATATAAGAATGGGATCATCATATTCAACTTATATATCCTTCAAAGTTTGTTTCATCCATAGAACTTTAGTACAACATGATGTTTCTACAATATACTATGCCTCTAGTGTAGACATTGATACTAATCATTGTTTCTTTCTTAACCATGATACCAGACAATCATTGGAGTAGAAATCTACTCCACCTATACTTCTTCTATCGTCAATGTTACCTTCCCAATCTTCATCTATGTAGGAAACTAGAGATAGATAATTCCCATTTGGATACCATAATCCAAATTATTTTGTACCTTTGAGATATGTGAATATCCTCTTCATTTCCATAACATGTGATTCCTTTGGTCCTGCTTGAAACCTTGCAACTTGTTCGACTGCATGCATCACATCCGGTCTAGAAGTTGTCACATAGAGAAAACCATCAATTGACGATATGTATTGTCTCTGGTCTACATCCTTAGAATCGTCATCCTTTCTTATCTTTCAATTGGTCAACATAGGAGTACTGACTGGTTTGCACTATTCCATTCCAAACTTCTCCAACATTTCCCTGATATTCTTGGTCTGAACGAAAAAGATAAATTTGTTTCTTTGACAAATCTATAGTCCTAAAAATAATGAAAACTCTCCAAGTAATGACATCTCAAACTAATTTTTCATTTCTTTACCAAATTGTTGACTCATCTTGTCATCATCAATTCCAAAAACAATATCATCAGCATAAACTTCAATTAACAAGATACTATCTAGATTTACCTTTATGTAGATATTTTGAATGCATTTACTTTCTTGAACCCTTGCTACTTTAAGTATCTGTCCAGTCTTGAATACCATTCTCTTGGGGATTTTTTGAGACCATATAGTGCCTTCTTCATTCTACAAACAAATTTTTTCTTTTCTGACAACTTAAATCCTTTTGGATGCTCGATGTAGAATTATTCTTCTAACTTTCCATTTAGGAAGGATGACTTCACATCCATCTGATATACCTTGATATTTTTGGAACATGAATAATATAGAATAAAATCAATTTCTTCCATTGTGGAAATTGGGGAAACAATCTCTTCAAAATATATACCTTCAATCTCAATATATCGTTTACATACAAATATTTTTTTGTTCTTGGTGACCTATCCATCCTTGTTCAATTTGTTTCTGAAGACCCACTTTGTACAAATTATGTTCTTGTTCTCTAGCCTTGGAACTAGTTCCCATCTATTATTATTTTATATTTGATCTAGTTCTTCATTCATAGCTTTGATCCAATTTTCATCCTGGATAGATTCTTCAAAACTTCTACGCTCAACTGTGGATCACAATGCTAGGTGTTTTTGTTCTGGTGAACCTATTCTTCTTTTAGTTTCAACTCCTGCATATTTATTCTCAATAATATGTTCTGATCGATGATTCTTCTGCACTTTTCTGGCAAGGGTATTTGGAGGTACCTAAGGGTCTTATTGTTCTTGTTATGCTTCTGATTTCCCTTCCTCGTCCTCTTCTTCTTATTTTTCCCTCAACATTTCTTCATGATCTTGTTCCACTGAATATTTTCTTCCTTCTTTTAGCTTGCATCCATATGTCTCATAAATTTTCATATTGATGATTTCCACTATTTTGTTGAGTCTTAGATTGAATAATTTGTATTCTTTCTTTTTGCTTGAGTACCCAACCAGTATGCCTTTGTCAAATCAAGAATCCAATTTTCCAATCCTGCAATATTCTCTTTTTATGTAGCATTTATTTCCAAAAACTCTTAAGTGCTTCACATTCATTGGTCTTCCTTTACATAGCTTGTAGGGAGTCTTATCATTGTTAGTTTTGATCATTCCTCTATTATGGATGTGAACTGTTTTATGCACTTCCTATACCCAAAAGATATCAATCAACTTGGAATCCATTCATGGTCTTGGCCATTTCTTGCACTATTTTGTTCTTCCTTTCAATATCTCCATTTTGATGAGGTGTCCTAGCTACTGATAATTTCCTCTTTATCCCATGCTCGCTACAGAAGTCCATAAATTCATTTAGTGTAAACTCTCCTCCATTGTTTGATCTCAAACATTTGATTTTTCAATCTATTTTAGTTTCAACCATTTCCTTGTATATCTTGAAGTTCTCAAATGCCTCTGACTTCTTCTTGAGAAAACAAACTGCAAACATTCTTTTGTAGTCATCAACTAGTAGCATAAAGTATTATTCCCCATTCAATCCCTTTGTTCTTGTCGGTCCAACTAGATCAATATGCACAATTTCTAGTATTTTTGTTGTGGAGTACTCCTTTGATTTGAACTTGGTCTTTGTTTGTTTTCCTTGTAGAAAATGCTTGCATAGAGTATTTGTAGGCTTCAAGATCTAGGGAATTTCTCTTACTACTTATTTTTTTATTATTTTGGAAATATTATCAAAATTTATGTGACTCATTCTTCTATGCCATAGCCAAAATTCTTCTTCTTTTCCTAAGAAACATTTTTCTTTTCCAATTTCATTCAGTCCATATATGTTGCTTGGACTTCTTACAACTATATCCACCAACTTGTCGGAACCTAATTTTCTTATCTTGCATTTCTTTGATTCAAACACAAGTTTGTGTCCTTGGTAACACATTTTACTTACACTTAGTAGATTGTGTTTCATGTCTTCAATTAGTAGAACATTTTCTTTCGTGAAATCCTTGCTTCCAAGCTTGATTGTGTCTCTTCCTATAATTTTGGTTGAGTTATCATTCCCAAATGAAACTGATCCATCTCTTTCTTTATTTAATGTTAGGAACCTATCTTTATCACTTGTCATATGATTTGAGCAACCAACATCAACATACCATCCATGTTTCTTGTGTTTCTTTAATGTAGAGAAAGCTTACATTATTCATTGTTCTATTGATCCTATTTTTTTATCCATATCATTTGTGGTTCATGTCTGTGACTATTGATATATTGTTGTGATTCTCTGGGAGGAACAATCAATCTAAAATCTTTGGCCATGTTTCCAAATTTGTTGCACTTGTATAATTCAACTTCTGTGTTCAAGGATTCAAATCTGTTGTATCTTTTGTTATGTTCTTCATGAGACCTTCTTAGATAACCATTTCTTGAGTAACATTCATAGTTATATTTGTTATTGGTATTGGATCTACAATTCACAGGTTTATTCCCAAAATTATTACATGAATAACATAAACCAAGAAAAATAGTTTGATACCTGGGGGTAAAAGATGTTCTGAATGGTTTTCTCTTTTGAATCGTTCTTCTTCTCGAGGATACTACTGATTCTGTATCCTGAATATTCAGGGTGGTTTTGTGTCTTTGTAATATTCTTTTATGTTTCTCTTTCTTTATTCCTTCTTAGGGGAGCCTCTTCTGCCGCCTCCTCATATTTTTCCAACTTTAGATATGTCAATGAGTACCTACAATAACCTTTCACAAGATAGATATTCAATCTGCTCAATAGGTGCTAATGGGAGTATCTTGATCTCTTATTTATACTTTTCAAGTTCCTCCCTTTAGGGGCCATCTTGTAACTATTTTACCCATATTCCTTCTTTTAAGGCTAACCAACCTTCTTATTGCAACTACTTTACCCATAATTAGTAAACTCATAATTCATTGTTGTAGCTAATTTATTTTTAATTATTTTATTTTTGCGACAACTTTACCCATAATTAAATTCCAGTTGCAACCACTTTGACTAGAAACCTTCTTGATGACATTCTAGGAGCTTCTAGAATAATTGACTTCTTTGTTGACCTTCTAGGAACTTCTAAATGATTCTTTGAGGGTCCTTCATGTTCACAAGGCCATATCTCCCTAACCATGAGGAACCATGTGACATACCAGATATCACTAGAAATGGAATGACATGCGCTATCCATTTATGATAGTATTACCTACAATTATATTATTCTTCATGTACATATTCCTTGATCAAATTCGGGTAACTTAACCACACCTATGGGGCTACCAGAATTGGCTACCAAACTTGCTTCAAGGGTTGACATCAATGAAAACCAACCCAATCTATCAAAAATATTCCCCTCTGGCATAGATGACAACACTATGATCCAACATTGATGGCATAAAAATGATCATGCTACCCTTGTGACCATGCCTCTTATTACTCTCTCTCCCCTTTTGACATCAATGGAAAATGGAATCTTCCCTTTGGGGCTACTCCCCCTATCTAAACTATCCTTTGGGGATATTCCCCCTGTCTGACCTATCCTGTGGGATGCTCCCCCTGTATGTAGTGTCATTTTTCTCTTTAATGGTGCTTCCTCTTGTAAATCCATGACATATATGAAAATAATTCATAAATCATTATGGGGAAAAAACTACACAAAGTTTATGTCGGAGATACTCAAAATCATCCCTAAAATGTGATTTGGTTAAATATATATGCTATCTACTCCTTTGTCCCAACATACTCGACCATGATGTTCTTCTATGCAACCAGTTCTTGTAGAAACTAAAACTTTATCGGAATGTGTTGTTTCTCAAAGTGTATTACTAGATTCTTTGAGATACTTATGGTGTTGGTGTTATCACAAAATATCAAAATGGGCTCATCATATTCAACATGTATATCCTTCAAAGTTTTTTTCATCCATAGAACCTTAGTACAACATGATGTTGTTGCACTATACTCTGCTTCTGTTGTAGACAATTATATTGATGATTGTTTCTTTCTTAACCATGATACCAGAAACTCACCCAAGTTGAAATCTACTCCACATGTACTTCTTCTATCATCTATGTTACCTGCCCAATCTGCATCTGTGTAGGAAACTAGAGATATATCATTCCCCTTTTGATACCATAATCCAAATTGTTTTGTACCTTTGAGATATATGACTATCCTCTTCATTTCCATAACATGTCATTCCTTTGTTCTCTCTTGAAACCTTGCAACTTGTCCAACTACTTGCATCATATCCGGTCTAGAAGCTATCACATAGAGAAAATTTTCAATCATCGATATGCACTGTCTCTTGTCCACATCCTTAGAATCACCATCCTTACTTAACTTGCAAATGGTCTGCATAGGAGTACTTACTGGTTTGTACTCTTCCATTCCAAACTTCTTCAACATTTCTCTAATATACCCGATTTGGAAGATAAATATACCTTTGTTTATTTGACAAATATGTAGTCCCAAAAAGAAAGAAAAATCTCCAAGCAATGACATCTCGGACTCATTTTGCATGTCTTTAGAAACTTTCTAACTCATCCTATCATCATCAATTCCAAAAATAATATCATCAACATAAACTTCAATTAACAAGATATTATCTTACTTTACCTTTATGTAGAGATTATTGTATGCATTTCATTTCTTGAACCCTTGTTGTTGTAAGTATCTATCCAGTATTGAGTTTCGTTCTCTAGGGGCTTGTTTGAGACCATATAGTTCCTTCTTCATCTTGTAAACATAATTTTCCTTTCTGACAACTGAAATACTTCTCGCTTCTCGACGTAGAATTCTTCAACTTTCCATTTAGGAAGGTTGACTTCACATCCATCCGATATACCTTGATATTTTTGGAACATGCATAAGCTAGAATCATCCCGATTTCTTTCATTGTGGAAACCATGCCCAATGTATCTTCAAAATATATACCCTCAATCTAAGTGTATCCTTGACATACCGATATTTCTTTGTTCCTGGTGACATGTCCATCCTCGTTCAATTTGTTTCTTAAGACCCACTTTGTACCGATTATGTTCTTGTTCTATGGCCTTGGGAGCAGTTGCCATGTGTTATATTTTTATATATAATCTAGTTCTTCATCCATAGCTTTGATACATTTTTCATTCTAGCTACCTTCTTCAAATACGCTAGACTCAACTGTGGATAACAATGCCAGGTGATGTTGTTCTGGTGAAAGTAATATTCTTTTGGTTTCAGCTCCTACATATTTATTCCCAATAATCTATTACGGTGGATGATTCTTCTATACTTATTTGCTAGGGGTGTTTGCAGGTACATGAGGGTCTTGTTGTTCTTGTTCTGCTTCTGATTTCTCTTCCTTGTCCTCTTCTGCTTCTTCTTCCCTCAACATTTCTTCATGATCTTATTCCACTGAATCTTTTCTCCCTTCTTTTATCCTGTGTCCATATGTCTCATCAATTATCACATTGATGCTTTCCACTATTCTATTGAGTCTTAGATTAAAGAATTTGTATGCTTTCCTTTTTCTTGAGTACCCAACCAGTATGCCTTTGTCAACTTGAGAATATATTTTTCCAATCCTTCCATCTTGTATTTTGATGTAACATTTTCTTCCATAAACTCGGGAGTGCTTCACATTCATTGGCTTTCCTTTCCATAGCTCATAGAGAGTCTTATCATTGTTATTTATGAGCATTCCTCTATTCTAGATGTGAATTGTTTTATGCACTACCTATACCCAAAATACATCCTTCAACTTGGAATCCATTAACATGGTTCTAGCCATTTCTCGCATTGTTATGTTCTTCCTTTCAATAACTACGTTTTGTTGAGGTGTCTCGGTTGTTGAGAATTACCTCTTTATCCCATTCTCACTATATAAGTCCATATATTCTTTTGATGTAAACTCTCCTCCATTGTTTGATCTCAAACATTTGATTTTTGAATTTGTTTCAGTTTCAACCATTTCCTTGTATATCTTGAAGTACTCGAATGCCTTTGACTTCTGCTTGAGAGATAAAAATACATTCATTCTTGTGTAGTCATCAACTAGTAGCATAAAGTATTGTTCCCCATTCAACCCCTTGGTTCTTGTCGGTCCAAATAGATCAATATGCACAATTTCTTGTAGTTTTTTGTGGAGTACTCCTTTGATTTGAACTTGGTCTTCATTTTTTTTCCTTATATACAATGCTTGCATAAATTTTTAGTAAGCTTCAAGATATGGGGCATTTCTCTTACTAGTTCTTTTCTGTTGAGTTTGGAAAGATTATCAAAATTTATGTGACCCATTCTTCTGTGCCATAGACAAAAATCATCTTCTTTTCCTAAGAAACATTTTTCTTTTCCAATTTCATTCATGTAACATCCCGCTCTTGCGCATGCTGAGCAAAATTATTCTTTGAGGACACTTTTTCGCAAGTGATCCATATTATTATACTATTAAGCATTTGATTTTGATTATGAGTTATGGGTTGATGACATTTTGTTTTGTTGCATTGACATAGATAGGTGCTATTGACTCGGTTTTACTGAGTGTGCAAGATTTTGGACCTCGAGGATGCAGAGGCATTGATGGAGCCCCTTGGACTCTAGATCGAGTCGGGGAGTAAACTATTGGGGTTTGATTGTTTTATATGTGATATTAGTGCATCTGATTAGATGATATAATTATGGATATATTTATGACATGATTCATTGATGATGTAGGATGACAATAGCTTTTCGACCAGACTCACATGTGGAGTAGAGGGGTCATGCATGACTACTAGAGATGTTGAGGGAGAGGTGTGGACAAAATCCCTACCACAACCTACTAGCACTCTTGACATGGCTCAAATTGTAGGTTAATGATTACCTAGTTTGATAGGACCCATAATGTCGTGAGGTCAGACTACGATAGTCACTCACGATGATTCTAAAGGGTGCACAATAAGGTAGGGGCCTTGTTCCTTAGAGGCCCTTAGTCTCCCACAAGATCACCTGGCGGAGTATTGACTCTAGGGGTTTTTGATGTCTACCAAGTCAATCAAGAGGCAAGTGGCACCCTTGGAGCACGTGGTGTGTCCTGAAGGGCATGTCATGCAAGAAAAATGGAAAGAGGCGAGTGGCACCCTTGGAGCACATGGTGTGTCCTGAAGGGCACGTCTCGCAAGAAAAATGGAAGGAGGCAAGTGTCACCCTTGGAGAACGTAGTGCATCCTGAAGGGCAAGTCGCATTGTTAATTAATAAATGAATAAACCTAGATGGCCTTAGGATGAATAAAGTGATAAGAAAAATTTAAAACAATTTCCCTAATAAATTGCCGCCCAGCCTCAAAAACTAAATCCTAGGTCTAGGTGAAACTTGCGGTAAAAGAAAATACATTTGTAAAAAAACAAAGTAATAAAAACAAATAAATAAAAAATGTTAATCATCATTAATCATGGGTCAAGAAGGGGGTGAGCAATTCTTTTAATTTATAAAATTCATTTGGGGGATAAAATTTAAAAAAGGGAAAAAATAATTGTTTTGTCACTTATACTAATTAAAATTTATTAATTAAAAAGGGAAAAGGGAAACAATTAATTTTCTACACCTGCCAAATTGAGTTTTAAATAAAAAGGGAAAGAGGGAAATAAAAAATAATTAGGAAACTAGGAAAAATGGGAAACATAAAAAGAAAGGGGAAACATAAGGAAAAAACAGAAAGTCTAACTTAGTAAAGTATCTAGCATTTAAGAACTTTCTAAATTAAACTCAACTAGTAAATTAATAAGGGTGGAAAGTCATTAAAACTTGTAAGGGAATATGGGGACACCTAGGAGCGATTCTAGGAATGATTTTAGGAAGGTGAAGGAAATAGGGGTGATTAATTAATTAATGAAACTAATTTATGGAGGAATGAAGGGGATGGGTGACACATGTACGTGGATGAATTTTAGGAATTAAATTATTAAACATTAAATTAAATGGGATTTTGGGAAAGTAAGGGACTTCGAAACTCTATATATTGGAGGGAGGAGAAGGATGATGGATCTCTTCTATTTGTGTAATGTTATGCTACAGAAATTTATACTTGACTGAACAAGCTTGTGGGAGTTGGGATACCCAACTAGGTGAGGAGTGGTATCTTAGCCTTGCGAGACGAGATGGGAGCTAGCTGATTCTCTGGTTAGTGTGTGTGGCCCCATTTGCAGCTCGGGGGGCTATGGGGGAAGAAGAGTACCCCGAGTGTTGGATGGGAGGTACCAGTGAAGTCTCATCGTTTGACAAGCGGGGGTTGCATGAAGTGTGCAGGAAAACAACTCAAAGCGGGATACTTGGGATACGGTACACTTCCTTTATTTCTGCATGGTAGATTGTTAGTATGATTTATGTTTTTAGTTCTGTATGTTTAATTGGGTAAAGAAAATGATTTTCTTAGCAATCTAGTTAATGACTAAAATTTCTCCCATAGCCTTTAGCTCGATGATGATTGATTCCCATGGTCTTCGATCCCTACATGTCTTGACCATCCTATGGTTTTATTGATTTGTGATGATTTGCGGTTTATATTTTTTCCTTCATCCCTAACTCATCAGTCTTCACCTAAGCAGTCGGCTAGGAGCCTGATCTATGGTCGTCACTTCAATGTTAATATACCTATGGATTTAAACGCCCTTCTTTTCTGTGCATGGATGAGGAGCGAAGGATGTGTTGCTAGCTGTCTACCCCTGTTGATTGTTCTTGGCTGATCGATGATCATTGTGTCTTGTTGCAATCAATTACCTTGGTGTTTGTTTTTATTTTCCTTCCCGCAGTGAACCGCTTATTATCCTCTACGTTGATCCCTATGTTTGATGCATTCCTGGTGAAGTAACATTGCATTTTAATAACCTTCCTGGCAATGATTTAAGTCTGCATTTTTAATGCATCTCCTGGCGAATTTACTATGTGGTTTTTGTTTTATACATTGGTTTGCGATTTTCCTTTACAATTATTTACCTGTATTCTATTTCTCTGTAGTGTAGCAAAAGAATGCCCACATTGATTTTATTCACATGTAATTTAATTACTTCCTGTAGCGCAAAAAAAGAAATGTTGTATTTATTTTATTCAGATGTATTTTAATTACTTCCTGAAGCGCAACAAAGGAAGGGGGTCCATTTGGATTTATTTACCTGTTTCTTTCGGTTGTGATTAAAAACGAGTTCTTGACAGTGAGTTTGGAGGTTAAAGATCTGTTGTTATATCTCAATCTCTGATGAGTAGAATAAATGATTCCTTCAACAACTTGATTTTCTTACTCCCAAGTACACGACAATATCTCAGTTTTCTTTTACCCCTCTTTGCTGAGTCATAGTTACTTTACCAGTACCAAAAAAAATGATTTTTACTCCGGAAATTTCTACTTTTAAGCTGTATGTTTCTATTCTCTAATTCTTGATTTTCATCTTAAGTTCCATTAAGATTAAACCATAGTTTTCACATCGCATTAATAACATGCACTTGGTAATGGAATTTGTGTTGCAGACAGAATGCAATTTTAATTCTCAATTACCTTCCTTATTATCAAGAACATGAACAGTTCTTGGAAAACCTTCACTAATTGAATTTAATAAAGGTATATCCACTTATTTATTATAATGTCTTCTAATATAAGTAAGAGAGTGTTTGCATGCCCTAAGGTACCGTATAATACACTAAATATTGTCCTTGAATATGTAATTATTTAAGGATCAATATTTTATGTGAAGAAATTGTAGCGGCGGATTGTTAAACATACCTTTGAGATAGAATTTCTACTACACTTACTTAAGGAATACATAACACCTTTACACTTACTTAAGGAGTACATAACACCTTAATTCAACGAAGATTACATTACTTAAGGAATACATAACACCTTAATTCAACGAAGATTACATTAAGGTGAACCTTTAGTGAAGTAATTTCTTATATTCTTTTATATTTAGGATATATATATATTACCAAGTTTTAGTTGCACGAATTTCATTAACATTAAAGGGAACCCTGGATGTACCAAAGTCTAGTGAGAATATAACTACTTAATCTTTCAAAGAAAAATCTTCCTTGGCTACATACTCTTCCATTGATTTCCCTCCACCAATTTACTATAAGTGCTTTTTGCCTAAAATTTATTACTATTCACTTTTAGAAATTAAGTGGTAAAAATATCTTTGTATTCCACCCGTCTTACCTTGAAACTAGTGTCAATCAAATGTTGTAGTGGATTAATGCTTTTATATCATTAAATTTACACCATTTTACAGATATGCATGAGATGACAAACTTTTAGTTATTAAAAGTTAATATTTGTCATTGATGGATGATATATACATAATCGCTGTGTGTAAGAATTTTCCTTATTCTTATAACATACTAGAACAAAAGGGGTATTATATGTAGGTATTGAGGAACTTTATATATAGATAAATAGTTAAAATGTGTATAGTAATCACAAATTAATTGGGTAAGTCCTTAAGTAGGATTCTTATTTCAATCATTTAAATGTTTCAAAATTTTGCATACTTACAATTGTTATTATGATTGTGTATTTGTGCGCCTTGAAATTAACTAATAATTTAAGTGGTGTCATGAAATGATGTGATGCATGTTGAATTTAGTTTACAAATTTTTTTGCACCATGAAATTAATACGATTGTGAGTAGTTGTGTAATTAGATTACTTGCGCCATGTAGATAGAATGATTAATTTAATATATGTTCTAATGCAGTAATAAATATTGATGATGCTTGATTGATTAGAGTGCTTTCATTATAGTTTCCATTAATGTGTGACAGTGCTAGTTGGTTTCAAGAAACATTGGAATTGAGTCTAATTGAGGGTTATAGTCCCCTTTTTATGTTGTGCTTGGGTTCCTTTCACACTTTTCACGATGTGGTGACATGATTCTTTGATTTAGGATCATTGTGCACGTAGATCGATAAGCACATATGATGACTAGCTTGTGTCATGCGCTTCCAGTTGAGGGTGTTGTGGTTTATTATAATTAATGTTTTTACTTGTTATGTGAGGCTTGTTGTCATAATGACATCAGTCATTACAATTCACTATGTATATGTTGCTTGGAGTTCTTACAGTTGTAGCCACCAACTTGTCGGAACCTGATTTTCTTATCTCACATTTCTACGAGTCAAACACAAGTCTGTGTCATTGGTCACATATTTGACTTGCACTTAGTAGATTGTGATTCATATCTTCAATTAGTAGAACATTTTCTTCCCCGATATCCTTGATTTCAAGTTTGACTATGCATCTTCCTATAATTATGGTTGATTTATCATTCCCAAATGAAACTAATCCATCTCTTTATTTTTTCAATGTTAGGAACCTTTATCTATCACCTCTCATATGCTTTGAGCAACCACTATCGACATAACATCCATTTTTCTTGTGTGTATCCTGTAGAGAAATATTACATTCTTCATTGTTGTATCGATCATGTTTTATTATCCATATCCTTTGCAATTCTTGTCTGTGACTGTTGATATATTTTTGTCATTCTCTTGGAGGAACAATCAATCAACAATATTTGGCCATGTGTCCAAAGTTGATTCACTTGTAGCATACTAATTTTGTGTTCAAGGATTCAAATCTATTGTAGCTTTTGTTTTGTGCTTCATGAGACCTTATTGGATAACCATTTCTTGTGTAGCCTCCATATTTATTTTTGTTCTTGGTATTGTCTCTACAATTCACATCGTTATGCCCAAAATTATTACATGAATAACATAAATCAAGAAAAATAGTTTGATACCAGGCGGTGGAAGATATTCTGAATGGTGTTTCTCTTATGAATCCTTCTTCTTCTAGAGGTTGTTGTTGATTCAGTATGCTAAATCTTTTGGGTGGTGTTGTGTCTATGTAATGTTATTCTTGATTCATATTGCCTTCTTCCTTCTTAGGAGAGCCTCTAAATGTTTTCGCATAGCTTCTTTGTTCTGTTTTCTTGGAACTTGAGCCTTTCTATGTATGGTTATATTCTAGTCTGGATTTGTCATGGTATGGCCTTTGAATTCTAATGATATCATCCAATACTTTGGTGTTGTTCTGCTACATGCCCTTCTTCTAAATATATTTTCTAAGAGTAACAATTTATTCTTCCAAGCCTTCGATCATCTTGTCTTTCTCATCTAGCAGACCTCTAAGTTCTTCTTTAATTACTTTGTCTTCTTCTACTTGAATTTTTAGCTGCATGATCATCTGCTCAGCTTCTTCAGATTTGGATTTCTGATATCCTTCTTTCTCTTTTAGTTCTACCTTGAGTGACTTCATTTTATTTCTTCCAATCCTTATCTCTTCTAGTGCATTGATTAATTATGATATGAGATTGACTTCTCCTTGTTCTTCAAAATATTCTTCGAAATATTCTACTACCATGAAGAGTACTTTTTTGGTATCATTATCACTGTCTTCATCTTCGTCCGATGAGGAAATGTCTTCCTTGGTGCAAAGGATTTTCTTGAAAAGATTATTTTTATTTATTTTATTCTTTAATTGATTTTTCTTCTTCTTTTTATGGTATTTTTCTTCATCGCTTTCCTTATTCTTATGAATACATTGAGAAAAAAAATTATCAATACCGCCACAATTAAAACATTTCAATGGAAGCATGAATTTGCATTTTCCGGTTCCTCTTTTCAATTTTTCGATGAAGTTTTATGTTTCTTCATTTTCCTATGAATCATTGGTGTAGTGACAATATGACTTTGAATTTTTCTTGTTCTTATTCTTTGTCTTCTTAAATGCATTGAATGATTCTTCCTTCATGAATGGATTATCTTGATTTATCCTCATCTCGTAAGTTGTGAGTATCCCATGTAGCTCATCCATTCTTAATGTAGCTAAATCATCTCTTTCTTCTAGGGCTGAAACCTTTCAGTCAGATCTCATAGGTAGAGACCTCAACACCTTTTGAACAATGACTAGTTCCTTCATTTCTTCTCCCAAAAATTTAATGGCATTGACTGTCTCATCACCTCATAGAAAGTAGGTGACAATGTTTTCATTTTCCTTCATATTCAGTTGTTCAAACTTGTCTCTAAAGGTTTGAATTTTGGCTCCCTTAACCTTGACGTCTCCTTCGTAGATATTCTTTAGCTTTTCCTGGATTTCTTTTGTGGATTCATAGTGCACAACCTTGGTGTATAATGATTCAATTGAACCATTCAGGATAGAATTTTTGGCTATAACATCATTTTCTTCAAGTTTCTTTCCATCCTTATATGTTGGGGGAGTGGTTGGTTCTTTGCATCCATCTACTATTTCTCTCCAAACATTGAATCCATGTGCCTACACATATGTATTCATCCATCTGCTCTAGAATTCATAGTTCTGACCATAAAAATGTGGAACCCCAATCTTAGCATAGTCCATGATCTCCTTCTAGTGGTTAGACTTCTTTTTGACATGTTCTGATACCAATTGTTGGAATACTAGGGGGGGAGGGGGGGGTCAATCAATATTATAACTTTTATTACTTTTAACCATAATATGTATTTTTTGAATTTTAAAAGAAATTATTCAATAGAAATCAAAACATCATAAAAAGTAAAAATAAGCCGTGAACAATGAGCAACCACACAAGTACATAGTACACCATACTTTCACGTGGAAACCTAATGTGGGATAAAACCAAATAATTCATTGATTATATGTCAAAATAAATACATTCATAAGAAGCACCAACTTACTTTTTTCCAGCTACATCTGGAAGGAAGCTACAACCCCCTAGTTTCTCAGGCTCCAACCTGAAGGAAGATACGACTCACTTAATTTTCCGACACCAATCGGAAGGAGGATACAACCCCCTTTCCTTTTCCCATATTGCTTCCTTGAAATATAAGTACCACAATCACTATTGTCACCACTGTAACTATGTCACAGTCAATCTATCCCTATAAAACCTATCACTGTAAAACCTGTCACATAAACATGTAACAACAACTTTTTACAACCTGTATCACCAACATGTCACAACCTGTACCAACAATCTGTCACAACTTGTACTAGCAAATCATCTCATTAATCTCATTAACCAATCAGATCTTATCACATAGAACTCATACCCACTATCACAAGTCTATATATCAAACCATATATAAGTATGCCTCTATAATCATGTGGAATACATATACAAACATCCATAAACCAAGTATATTGAACCCTTATAACAACCATGCATCAAAACATTACTATTATGTAGCCTCAATCTGTACCAATAACTTCCGCAACAAATCTCAACCAGAAGCCCTCAAACATGTACCAAAGGATGCAATATATGCCTCAACAAGATACCCAATAATGTGTGCCAACTACAAACAATAAGTGCACCAAAAATGTGCCTTAGTAGATCTACCTCATGCATCATGTACCATACAACCAATAGTCCCTCAAGAGAAAATGCTCAATCTCACATGACCATACATCTATCAACCACCAAAATCCAACTTTAAACAAGCATATAACATACCTTTTTAGTCATCTAGATAAATCTGTTGTACCTACACACTGTCACACTTGCCTATATCATATCATTAACCTTTTCAACCTAAACCACCTCTTATCTTTCAAATCCAGTAGTGCCTCACATGATGAAGATGCATCTCTCCTGGGGCCTCGTGTGATAGGATATAGGCAACTCACGACGATGCCTCACAAGACACTTACTATTTGACCCGCGTGGATGACCCTAATTAGATTTTTCTCAGATTTCCCTCTCTCCTCTGCATCTACAAAACTTTGTTGTCACTCTTCCTTCATTGCCTCAGATTTGTGCAACTTTAGATATGTCAATGAGTACCTGCAATAACCTTTCACAAGATAGATATTCAATGTTCTCAATAGGTGCTAATGGCAGTGTCTTGATCTCTTATTTATACTTTTTAAGTGTCTTCCTTTTGGGGCCATATCGTAACTATTTTACCCATCTTCCTTATTTTAAGCCTAACCCACCTTCTTGTTGCAACTACTTTACCCATAATTAGTAAACTCACAATTCCTTGTTGCAACTAATTTTTATTCTTTTTTGCAAAACATTACCGATAATTAACTTCTAGTTGCAACCAATTTGACTAACATCCTTCTTGATTACTTTCTAGGAGATTCTAGAATAATTGACTTCGTTGTTGACCTTCAAGGAACTTCTAGATGATTATTTGAGGGTCCTCCATATTCACAGGGCCATATCTCCCTAGATGTGAGGAACCACGTGATGTACCACATATCAATAGAAATGGAATGTAATTTACTATCCATATATAATAGTCTTACCTGTAATTATAATATTCTTCATGGCCATATTCCTTGATCAACTTTGGGTTCCTTAACCATAGCTCTAGGGATACTAGAATTGGCTATCAAACTTGCTTCAAGGGTTGAGATCAATGACAACCAACCCAATATATCAACATGAACCTTAATATGAATGATTTTTATATATGTTAGTGTTTTTCATCATCAATAAGCACCAATAAGAAAAAATCACTAGAGGAGAGAAAGTTTAGAAGCATGACGATTGGAAAAAATATTGTCAGAAGAAGATATATTGTCAGGGGGAGATACTATTTTTCATTGATGTCAAAGGGGGAGAGAAATAGGATAAGCATGAAGACATGGGGAGTGCATGAAGACAAAGGTAGCATTGGTCACAGGCGGATCGTGAGTGTTTTCATCAATGCCAAAGGGGGATATTGTTGGAAAATTGATTGTCATTGATGTCAACTTTGAATAAGTCTACAAGAATCCCATAGGTGTGGTCATGAAGCATGAAGTTGTTTGACAAAAAAGAGTGGGAAGGAAACTATAAATGAATGTACAACCCTCATAGAAACATATTGCTCATCATCTCGTTTCCAACGTTAGATGGTACACCATGTGGTTCCTCATGGTTGAGGAGTTATGCCCTCTTGAATATGGAAGCCCTAAGTTATGGTTAAGAAGCCCTAAATAGTTGTAACAAGAAGTGACAAGTCAGACCCAAATTAACTAAAAGAATAAAATTTGTTACAAGATATAAGTTACAATTTGGCCCCATTGCAATGAATATTAAAATAAATATTAAGGATATTATTGGTAAATTCATCCTCAAGGAATAACCATTAAAAATTAAATTGAATTTTATTTGGGTCAAGTTGGCCATAAAAAGATGGTGTCATATGTAGTATGAATAAGGAACATAGGAATTCATTTGTCACATAAACACATGTGATTTTTATATGAGGTAACCAAGGATATCTGAGGCAAATTGCAGAGGGAAGATGAAGTGAAGAATGGAGAAATTCCAAGGGAGGATTAAGTCTTGTGATGATGTGTTCTAAGGTATGTTATTTAAAGGTCATCTTACCACTTCTTCTATAAATTTATTTATAGAATGAATTAGAAAGTGAAACATGGAGGATGTTGGGAAGACATATAAAGGTACCCACAATAAACATTTCATATTTTGGGTCATTTTTTTTTCCGATATAGACTCTGTGGAAGAGAGGGTTTTTGACTAGTCGTGAAAGTAGTCTCAAATAGGTGTTCTAAGAAAAATAGTCATAACTTATTCATAGAGGATAAGCATTATGTGAGACCAATTTCATTGGAAAGAGTACAATATGTAGTGTGTTTTCAGTGAGTTTCAGAACAACATATCAAATATTCAGTGCATGGAATTCTCTACAAGTTATCTCTCCAGAACAGGCCATAATTTAGCAAGGTCTTCCATTGTCATTATAATGCCTTTGCAAGGACAATTCAAGAAGTGGAACTTAGAGGAAAATCATAGAATATATTAAATAATATTGGGTACAAGTTTCATGCCTCTAATCATTATATGTACGAAGTTATACATTTTTAAAGTTAGGGTTTGCGACTAATCCAAAATATTTGATGATGATGTTATTCTATTTTTATTGAAGATCAAGAAGGTATCAATGTCTATGATTTGATGCACCAGGCATATTACAAAATCAAGTGTATTTTTTGATATGAATTTTTGAGGTTATGTATTGATGTTATGATACATGCTTGAGGCATGTTTTGGAGATTTGGGCATATGCTTTGAGGCACATATTAGATGTATGCTATAGGTTTGGTACATAGTTTGAGGCATATTGTTGGTAATTATCTTCGATATATTGTCATATATATTTGGCACATGTTTGAGATACATATATTGATGATGTTATGGAACATGTTTGAGGCATACCTCAGTATATGGTGAGAGATTCTCTTGGTGATCTTGGCACATGATCTATATGAGTGGATCTGGTCTCATTTATGGTGATGATGGTATATAATTGAAATCCATAGTGGTAGTGACAGTGACAATGACAGTGGAAATGATAGTGACAATGAAAGTGGTAGTGAAAGTGATAGTGTAAGTGATAATGACATTGAAAGTAGAAGTAACGGGTTGAGTCTACATTTATATTTCAAGGCATAAGTAAGGGGAAATGAAAGGGGTTTGTAGCCTCATTCTGATTGGATATGAACAACACAGAGATTTGGATATTCCTTCACATTGGAGCCTATAAATTAGGGGGTCATAGACTCCTTCCAGTTGGAGATAGAGAATATAGGGAGTTGTATCTTCCTTTAGGTTGGAGTCTCATTCTAGTTAGTGTTGGAGAATTTGGAAGTTGGTGCTCCCTATTAATGTAATATTTTGATATCTAAGAAAGAATTTCATGGTTTTCTCCCATTTGGGTTTCCACATAAAAATCTCTTGTGCACTATGTATGATGTGATATTTTGTTGAATGGTATTGCTTATGGTTATATGTTCATGAAATGTTAAATGAAGGAATATGTGATAAATTGTTGATGAATTGATGTTTACATATTCTCATTAAAAGTGATAAAAAGTGCATAATATTGATTCACCCCCCCTCAGTATTCCAACAATTAGTATTAGAGGAGGTCCTTTAGAAAATAGTCCAATCACTGGAAGGAAGAACATGGAGTATGCTAATATTGGAGTACCAATTTTTGATGGTCAAAATTATGCCTTCTGTAATAAAAGGATGAAAATATTTTTACAAAGAAAGGGATTTGATGTTTGAAATTTAGTGATAGACGGATACAAGACACCTACCACTCCCCCATATGAAAAAGATGGAAAGAAACTCAGTGATAACAATTTAAAGGCTAAAGGCACAATTCTGATTAGTCTAGTTGATTCAGTATTTGTCAAGGTTATGCATTGCGACATTGCAAATGATATTTGGGAAAAACTTAAAAATATTTACGAGGATATGCCAAAGTTAAAGGAGCCAAGCTTCAAACCTATAGAGATAAATTTGAACAACTAAAGATGAAGGAAGATGAATACATTGTAGCTTAGTTTCTATGAGTTGATGATATTGAGAATGATATCAAAGGATTGGGAGAATAAATTAAAGTCCCAATTCTTGTTCATGAGGTACTAATGTCTCTTCCAATGAGATTTGATCCAAAAATTTCAGCCATACAAGAAAGACTAGCTCTTGTCGCATTGAGTGTGGATGAGCAACATGGGATAGTTACAACTTATGAAATGAGAACAAAGCAAGATAATCCAACCAGGAAGGAAGAAATGTTCAAGGCATACATAAAGAGAAAGAATAATAAACTAAAACCAAATTCAAACACCAATTGCAGTGATGATCCAGATGAAGATGAGGAAATTTCCAAGTTCGTAAGAAAGTCGAAGAGAGGAAATGGCAAGTACAAAGGTATGTTTCCATTAATGTGGTTTAATTGTGGTAAAATTGGTCATTTTTCTTCTAAATTTCCTCATTTTAAGAATGTATATAATGATGAAGAAGAATCTCCTAAGAAAGAAAAGAAATATAAAAATGGAGACAAGAGCAGAAACAAAAATAATTTTTTCAAGAAAAGTATCTACTCAAAAGAGGAAAGTTCCTCATTAGATGAGGATGATAATAGTAATAGTGACTTAGAAATAGTACTCTTCATGGAATTAGAAAATGATAAATAATATTATGAAGCAAAAGGTGAAGTGGATCCTAGAGAAGAACTAATCAGTGTATTAGATGAGCTAAAAAGAGAAAGGAAGAAAAACAAATCACTCAAGGGATAATTACTCAAGATAAAAGAGGGTTCTCAAAGTCCTAACTCTAAATATGATTAGAAGATGATTATCAACCTAAAATTGCAAGTGGAAGAAACCAAAAATATTGAAGAAATACTCAAAAGCCAACTAGAAGAAAAAGAGAAAGAGAAGGAGATTTTAGAAACAAAAATAGTTTCACTAAGGATATAACTTCAGAAAAGAGACATGTAGTACAACAACACCAAAATACTAGATGAAATCATTAGTGCTCAAATTCCATACTATGACAAGTATGGACTAGGATACAACAAAAAGTGTATCGAGAAGGGTTCGATCACTACGATAGCAGAAAAGGAAGAATAATGAAAGAGTTATGCATAAGTCATCAGAGGTTCTACCAAGAAGGAAGAATGCAGGATTTCAAATGAGAAATCTTAGGAAATTGAGAGAAATCAATAAGAATATTATAGAAGGATGGGACCACCTAGAATATATAGAATTCAGAATCAACAACTAGCCATGGAAATAAATCAATAAGAAAACTACATAAGAACAACACCATTCAAAAGATCTCCCACATACCAAACTATTTGTCTTGGATTATGTTATTCCTATAACAATTTTGGGCACAAAGCTATAAATTGAAAATCTTATGCTAATAACATAGGAAACTATGAAGGCCAATATAGAATTAATTATATCAGAAAGCCTCATGAAACATATAATAGAAACTATAACAATTTTGGCTCATTAAATCATGAAGTAGAATGTTATAAATACAACAATTTTGGACACATGACCAAATATTGCAGATTGCCAGCTCCTCCAAAGGAACCAAAGAAGGATTTCAACAATCATGTAAAAGAACCATGAAGAATTTGGATAAGGAAGGAGGATAAACTAAATGTTTAGGAATGTTCGATTTCTCTATAAGCCCAAAGTAGAAGAAGTAATTGGTACATTGAAAGTGGTTGTTCAAAGCATATGACAATTGAAAAGGAAATGTTTATAAATATGAAGAAAGAAAGAGATGGATATGTTTCATTGGCAATGATAACTCAACCAAAATTATAGGGAAAGGCACAATCAAACTTGGAAGAAAATATGTCATGGTAGAAAATGTCCTATTCATCAAAAATATGAAGCAAAATATGCTAAGTGTGAGTCAAATGTGTGACCGGGGACTTACACTTTTGTTTAACTCAAAGAAATTTGAGATAAGGAAGAAAGATCAATAAAATTGGTGGCTACAACAATAAGGACTCTGGTGATGGGTCTTAAATCCCTTGATTCAACAACAAGAACCAAACCTGCCACTGAGGCCCAATTAGAATCTGCAGTGTTTGAGATGGAATGGTTCTCTAGATCTTGTGATCCGGCCAATTTATCGATGGGCTTTGTTTTTTCTTGTGAAGGTTCTCCCTTCAGGTAGGATAGTTCTTTTCTGTATTTTCTCTTCAGTTGGGTTGGTCTAAGAGACACAAGCCAACATAATCCAACTTGGCAATCAATAGGATTGAATTTCAACTACTGAGAAGGGGCTGAGCTTGGGATAACCCGCTGCTCAAACGTGCAGACACTAACTCTATACCAAAGGGCCTAGTAATAATACATTAACCAAATGAGCATCCAATTACTTCCTGAGAATCTAACTAACAGAAATAAAAACACATATGTAACCAAGATCATGGAAATAAAAATAATTCATCTACCATAACATTTATTACATAACAAGACAATGATTTATCTTCATCATTAAAGTGAAAAGCATAAAAAAATTGCACCAGATAACTTGACAACAGAATCGATGTCTCTTACTCATTTAATGCATCATTCTTGGAACAGGATAGGAAGTAATTCTTCTCCAACTCCAATCACATACGTCTGATTAAAATATTTTTTCTTTGGTCCAGAATGACTTATCAATTCATAGCAGTCTCAAAATAATTATCAACAAACCAAAAAGAAATAGTTCTTACAACAACCATCGATCTATTGTTCATTGGTTGATGTCTCTATTTATAATACAAAGTTTAACTATGATTAACGGCTAAACATAGTTCAAGACAAACAAAATTGTCCACATGGCATGGTCATTCAACAGTTTCTTTAACAGTCCACCCTAGATGTCTCCTCAAAAGGGTGAATTCTTTCATATTCAGACCATCTGATAAACAAATCTTCATAGGTTTGAGCCCATGGGAACCTATAATGTTCCATAGGGGCAACATATACTCCTCTGATGTCTACTGCATGCGCCTGGTATTTTACCAAACTGGATTTTAGTTGTTGCAGCATGGATCAAGCTCTGATCAGGTGTCCCGCGAGTTGTTTCACTTTCCATGGAATTGCATCGGTGACTTTTGCACACTCTTCGGCCCATAGCAAGTTTCGTTCAATATGTATCTTGAACATGTCTCTTGAGTCGATAAACTGATCGGGAGTACCACTCTCAGAGAACCCATAATCCTTCATTGCGCTAATGATTCAAATTCAACGTTCTTTTTGAGTCCTTCGACGAGGCCACCGGATAAGATTCGTTTGGCTAATCGGGGAGTATTCTTTTCTACAATCAAGACATAAAACATTTAGTGAATTGAGAAACTTATGATAAGACATAAATAAATTGAAAAGACTAATATGTATCTGTGTATCCCGCTAATATCAGTCATTTAATACTTACTTGATCTCAATCACTCCTTAGAATGACCTGTGATGACCTAGCCAAAGCTGCCGCTCCTTTTGGTTAAGATGAATTATGTCAACATATCATGGAGGGGAAAATCCAGTAAAACATCCATGAGTGTTTTAAATCGTCATAGTAATCATTTAACCGTTGGTGCCGAAAAGAGACGTCGAAGGCGAGCTTGTGTGCACATACTCCCCAAAAGGTCGGACACCATAAAAAAAAGTCGTTAAATGCCTCCAGAATCTATATTATCAAGTGTGTAAAACATCATTTGTTAAATAACAGAGGTCTGGAGAAAGATCGAAAGGATCATACCGAACGTTCTCTGTGACTTTGATCGACAGCGTTTACATGCTCTAGATTGCATCCGTCAAACAGTTGTGGCACATCGAGTCCTTAAACATCATGTCGCGACGTGCGAGTGTTGCATTGATATGCTATGTTTCGCTCCTTTGTTTTTTCTATAAATTCTGGGAGTTCTGTGGGAAATATCACGCTTATGTCAAGCTTATACTCTATAGAATTCCGGTCTGGAAAATTCATCTTGGTGAAGTTCTGCATAGATGTTCTCCTTCACCTATGGATGAGCAGGTCACTACACTATTGTGTAATGGGATCTCCTCCAAACACGGGGCAGAGTCCACAGAGTAGTTGTAGTGCCAGGTCTGAGCCCCAATGTGCCTTGGATTCATTTTGGTCAGCTTCTCATGTCTTTGAAATCCCAATAGGAGGCACAAGTATTGGCTCAGAGATGGTGTCGACACCCTCAAAGGATATTAAAGCTGAAAAGGGTGTGTCTAAGGAAGGTATACTTGCCAACACACCTTCTAAGGAGCTGAAACCATGAAGAAGAGGGAGGCCTAGAAAGGATACAACCAAATGGGAGGAAACCTGCCTTTCAATTGAGTTGAGCATGCATCCAACTGTTGAGGAGTTTGTGGAACTTCCTCACTTGTCGAAGCCAGTTGGGATTATCGAAAAATGAGACAGGATATGAAAGGGAAGGGGATAAGCACCGGGTCCTCATGTCGAGAGTTTTGTTAAATAGTTAGAGTGGGATAAACTTGCGATAGATAAAATCTACCAAGAAAATATAGAGCTACAACATCAATTGACATAAAAATACCAGGAGATATTTTCGTTGCAGGGTCGTGCAGGAAACACGATTTGGATTCAGAGACGGCTCTAGGAAGCCTAGGATACAATTGTACAGCTGCACGAAGCGCAACTTGTGACGAAAGAAAGGAACACAGTGCCAGGTGCCAGTAGTGTCTTGGGGAAAGGTTCATGTGTGGGAAAGACATAAAGGGTGATCCTACACCTTACATTCTCCTGGGTGTCACTCTAGACAAATTTTCCAATTTTTTGTTTTCTTTTGTTGTAAAGGTATTCTTGGTTTTACTGCTACCAGGCCGGTTGGTCATGACGTGGCTCAGTTGTATGTAATATGAGCTTGGCAAGAGCCCTTAATATTAAATATCAGAAGTATTTTGAATTTATTAAGATTTTTCATAGGCAATTAATCTGTGTTTTATTAACACAAATTACTAGTTTGCACACATTATTAAATCTTGCAATCGTTATTGTTGTACCGTGGTTTTGTTGATAAGTTTATTTTTGTGAGATGTCCGATATCAATTGATCCTTATGTGGAGTTATCAACCCTGGGCCATTAAAAATAATTAATTATAAAAGGCATTCGTTGGTAAGTAAGTATCTTACTTGGGACTTCGCTTGTGTCAACATATCAGGAATCGAAGGTCAGTGGTTTCACTCTTCCCTTTGCGTGACACTTACTCTTACGTATTTCTGCCACAACCGAATGAATCAGCTTTCAAAGAAAGATTTCCTAGGACTATTTGTAGGAAAGAAACGCTTTCATCGGCCGACACCGGTGAAGCTCGGTACTCGGCTACTTTGACTTTCCAAACGATTTTCACCACCATCATCTTTTGTTGATGATGAATTTCTCAAGTGAGTTGGGAG
>ML819998.1:12537-28835 GCA_009831015.1 Picea engelmannii | reverse complement strand
TTTTTGAGTCCTTCGACGAGGCCACCGGATAAGATTCGTTTGGCTAATCGGGGAGTATTCTTTTCTACAATCAAGACATAAAACATTTAGTGAATTGAGAAACTTATGATAAGACATAAATAAATTGAAAAGACTAATATGTACCTGTGTATCCTGCTAATATCAGTCATTTAATACTTACTTGATCTCAGTCACTCCTTAGAATGACCTGTGATGACCTAGCCAAAGCTGTCGCTCCTTTTGGTTAAGATGAATTATGTCAACATATCATGGAGGGGCAAATCTAGTAAAACATCCATGAGTGTTTTAAATCGTCATAGTAATCATTTAACCTTTGGTGCCGAAAAGAGACGTCGAAGGCGAGCTTGTGTGCACATACTCCCCAAAAGGTCAGACACCATAAAAAAAAGTCATTAAATGCCTCCAGAATCTGTATTATCAAGTGTGTAAAACATCATTCGTTAAATAACAGAGGTCTGGAGAAAGATCGAAAGGATCATACTGAACGTTCTATGTGACTTTGATCGAAAACGTTTACATGCTCTAGATTGCATCCATCAAACAGTTGTGGCATGTCGAGTCCTTAAACATCATGTCGCGACGTGCGAGTGTTGCATTGATATGTTATGTTTCGCTCCTTTGTTTTTTCTATAAATTCTGGGAGTTCTGTGGGAAATATCACGCTTATGTCGAGCTTATACTCTATAGAATTCCGGTCTGGAAAATTCATCTTGGTGAAGTTCTGCATAGATGTTCTCCTTCACCTATGGACGAGAAGGTCACTACACTATTATGTAATGGGATCTTTTCCAAACACGGGGCAGATTCCACAAGGTAGTTGTAGTGCCAGGTCTGAGCCCCAATGTGCCTTGGATTCATTTTGGTCAGCTTCTCATGTCTTTGAAATCCCAATAGGAGGCACAGGTATTGGCTCAGAGATGGTGTCGGCACCCTCAACGGATATTAAAGCTGAAAAGGGTGTGTCTAAGGAAGGTATACTTGCCAACACGCCTTCTAAGGAGCCGAAACCATGAAGAAGAGGGAGGCCTAGAAAGGATACAACCAAATGGGAGGAAACCCGCCTTTCAGTTGAGTTGAGCACGCATCCAACTGTTGAGGAGTTTGTGGAACTTCCTCACTTGTCGAAGCCAGTTGAGATTATCGAAAAATGAGACAGGATATGAAAGGGAAGGGGATAAGCACCGGGTCCTCATGTCGAGAGTTTTGTTAAATAGTTAGAGTGGGCTAAACTTGCGATAGCTAAAATCTACCAAGAAAATATAGGGCTACAACATCAGTTGACATAAAAATACCAGGAGATATCGTCGTTGCAGGGTCGTGCAGGAAACACAATTTGGATTCAGAGACGGCTCTAGGAAGCCCAGGATACAATTGTACAGCTGCACGAAGCGCAACTTGCGACGAAAGAAAGGAAGACAGTGCCAGGTGCCAGTAGTGTCCTGGGGAAAGGTTCATGTGTGGGAAAGACATAAAGGGTGATCTTGCACCTTACATTCTCCTGGGTGTCACTCTAGACAAATTTTCCAATTTTTTTTTTCTTTTGTTGTAAAGGTATTCTTGGTTTTACTGCTACCAAGCCGGTTGATCACGACGTGGCTCAGTTGTATGTAATATGAGCTTGGCAAGAGCCCTTAATATTAAATATCATAAGTATTTTGAATTTATTAAGATTTTTCATAGGCAATTAATCTGTGTTTTATTATCACAAATTACTAGTTTGCACACATTATTAAATCTTGCAATCGTTATTGTTGTACCGTGGTTTTGTTGATAAGTTTATTTTTGTGAGATGTCTGATATCAATTGATCCTTATGTGGAGTTATCAACCCTGGGCCATTAAAAATAATTAACTATAAAAGGCATTCGTTGGTAAGTAAGTATCTTACTTGGGACTTCGCTTGTGTCAACATATCGGGAATCGAAGGTCAGAGGTTTCACTCTTCCCTTTGTGTGACACTTACTCTTACGTATTTCTGCCACAACCGAATGAATCGAATTTCAAAGAAACATTTCCTAGGACTATTTGTAGGAAAGAAACGCTTTCATCAACCGACACCGATGAAGCTCGGTACTCGGCTAATTTGACTTTCCAAACGATTTTCACCACCATCATCTTTTGTTGATGATGAATTTCTCAAGTGAGTTGGGAGGTGGGGGGGAATCCTAGGTCACCAATTCCTTGAGTAGTTTTTAAGTATTTTAGAGTTAAGATGATTCTTCACTGTATGTTCAAGTGAACTTTTAATCAATTAAAACGTGAAAAATATAAGATAAGAAAAGGAATAGTTTCATGCCGAGGCGAAAACAGTCAAAAGTAAAATATAGGGTGGTACCCAAAAGGAAATGGTCACAGAACTTTTAGGGTGTGTTGAGTACTCAATAAATGGCGATTCTTTGGGCGAATGCAAAATATATGATTCCTCTTTGCTTCCCACACCCAATTTATTTATATCTACATATATTACAATATATTTATTTATTGTTATTATTATTATTATTTTATTAAATGAAAATATCATTTTAGGGCTTGGTCATTTACTGGGAGGGCATCAAGTTCCCCCCTTAGGTTTTGCAATCGATAGGTACCTGCCCCAATTCTCTTGGCTACTTGGAAGGGTCCAAGACATAGGCTTTGAAACTTAGAGTGTTTTCCCTTAGGTTCATTTTCTTTGTCCCACTTAAGCACTAAGTCTCCTACCTTGAAGATATTTTCTTTAGCCTTATGCTTATCAAACCATCGTTTCACTTTCTATTGGTGAGCCAAGAATTTTGACTTAGCCTTTTCTCTCTTTTCCTCCAACATGAGCAGAGTGTTGATTCTCTGTTGTATGGCCGGTGAGGATTCTTCTTGGGAGTCTTGGGAAAATTGAAGAGATGGCAGATAGAGCTCGTTTGGAAGGATAACTTATTTCCCGTAGACTTAGAAGTATGGGGAATTTCCTATGGATTCTTTGGGTGTGACCCTATCGGCCCATAGGGAATTATGAAGTTGATTATGACAATTTCTTTGGTTATCTATAACCGTCTTTTTTAGTATCCTTACCAAGTTTTTATTAGTCGATTCTGCCACACTGTTTCCTTGTGGGTAGTAATTTGCAGAGTACTTGATTATAATTACTTTATCCAGAGAAAAATCAGTCAATAGGGTAGAAGAAAAGTAGGTTTCATTATCAAATACCAGAACAGAGGGGATTGTTTTGCTTTTCTCCTTTCCAGCACTTAATTGACAAGTCTTATAGTTCCTAGCATGAGTGTGAGCATCTTTAAACAAGGTGGGATAGTAATAGCCGGCTCTCATAATCTTATGGGAAGTAGTGTTTCCTTCAAAGTTTCCTCTGGTGGCACTGTCATGGATTTTCGTCAGCACCTTGTCAGCGTCTTCTTGTTCAAGACATCTCATTAATACCCGATCATAGTTGATCTGGAAGAGTACCAACTTTATACGATGATACTATGCAGATTTCAATCTCAGGGCTCTCCTTTCCTTAGGGTTGAGGTTCTTGGGACAAGGCCCATGATGAAAAAGATAAGTCAAATCCTTGTACCAGGAGTCTTGTGTTGGGGAGATGTATGCTAATTCGTTGCACCATAGTGTCATTTCATTTTCCCACCCGAAATCTTCATTCGCTTGATCCCGGGCTTCGGCTGCGAGATTACAAAGACCTTGTCCTTTTAATAGCTTTGCAGGTTTTATATCTAGATCAAATTCTTGGACTACTGCCATCTAGTTCCCCCTTCTTTCCCCCATTTCTTGTTGGGTAAACAAGGATCAGACCATAGGGTGCAACACAATCACCTTAGTGTGATTTTTGAGAATGTAGGACTTGAAATACTTTACTGCCTTGTAGACCGCATAGGCCTGTTTATATATGGAAGAATAATTGATCTCAGTTCCTTGAATATTATTACTCATAAAGGACACTGGGGCTTCGTTGTTTTCATCATGTTTCTGGGTCAAAACTGCCACTAGCGATTGGTCGAAAGCGAAAGTATAAAGGGAAAAGTCTCTGTTAAAATCCGGACTTCGCAACATCGGAGCCCGGGATATGGCGGATTTGATATTGTTGAAAAAATCTTTTTGTTCATAATCCCACTTGAAATCGGCATCCTTGCGAAGCATATTTTTCAAGGGTTTGATAATTTCGGCGAAATTGGGGGTGAATTTCCTCACAAAGTTGATTTGTCCAAAAAAGGACAGCATGGATTTCTTGTTATGGGGTAGCACGAGTTAAGATATGGATTTAATTCATTATGGATCTATGTGGATACCTTCTTGAGATATAATATGACCTAACAACTTACTTTCCTTGACACCAAAGATGGTTTTCTTAGGATTTAGCGATATACCATATTTTCGGAACCTCTCGAAAATCTGAATTAAGTGATGGATGTGTTCTTCCATATTCTTCGAATACACTGTTATGTCATCTAAATATACTATCATGCACCTATTGATAAGCCCCCCAAAAGCCACATCCATGTTCCTTTGGAAGGTTTCTCCTGCATTGATTAACCCAAAATGCATGCGTTTATAAGTGAAGGTTCACCATTTGGTTCAGAAGGTGGTCTTTAAACGATCTTCCTCTAAAACCAACACTTGGTTGTAGCTTGAGAAACCTTCTAGTAAGAAAAAAATCTCCGAGCCTGACACAATTTGGAGGAGTTGCTCCATCGGTGGGACCGAATAATTTTCCTTCTCTGAAGCTCTATTGAGGTTCCAAAAATCTACGCATAGTCGGATTTTTCCTGACTTTTTTCTTACCGAAACGAGGTTTTCCACCCAGGTGGAATGTTTGACCTGAAAAATTATCCTCGTGTCTAGAAACTTCCTTAATTCCTGGTACATGAGAGGCTCTAGGGATGGGTGATACTTCCATAGATTTTGTTGTAAAGGTTTCATTTCGGGTTTCAACGAGATTGTGTGCTTAATAATGTAGGTATCGTGCGTTTTCAAATCCTTGTAGGACCATGCGAAGACATCCTCATATTGCATGAATAATTTGAGGTAGGATTTCCTCTCCTCCTTAGACATAGTTTTGTTGACATTAACATTCTTCGGGTTCTCTGGAGTCCCAAGATTCACAGTTTCATGGAGGGGGCAAGAGCTACTAGTCTTTGTGTTTTTGGGTCCTTTAAACTGATCCTTTAGATAAAACAGACTTTCTAGATTAGCTACCCCCTTTGGGATTGTGTGAGCTTTCATCTTTCCAACATATTGTCTTGTTTGGGGATTATTTTCAGTTGTTTTCTCTTGAAACTCTTCATCATCTATGGCTAGGTCTTTGAAATTGTCTTGGTTCGTCAAATAGTTTATGATTTGCTCGTCACCTTCAAAGACTTTCCAATTGGAAATATTTTTTGGCACCAACTGTTTGTAGAGAAGCTCCACAGTGAATTGGGAGGCTTCATAATATTCTAAAGGAGATATTCAGGAAGTGGCTGTGGCCAAGGAGTCGGCAAGAACGTTCTTTTCTCTCGGGATTTCAATGAAATTGAAAGCGCCAAAGTGCTCTATTAGCCTATGCACCTCCTGCTGGTAGTTCTTAAGATGAAGTGAATCACAATGAACAGTATTCCTTAGTTTTCTAACAATGATCTTAGAATCCCCAAAAATATTCCACTCCTTGACACCCAGATTGATGGCTTTCTTTAATACTTGCACTGGAGCTTCATACTCGGTAGTGCTGTTGGTACATTTGAATTCTAGCCTGCTGGATAGGAAATAACATCGTCCTTTAGGATTGATAAGGATACACCCTGCCCCTGAACCTTCTTGTGATTTAGACCCATCAAAGCAGAGGATCCAAATCTGTGGAAGGTAATCTCCCTTTCTTCATTCTATATCGATTTCTTGCTTACAGATCTCTTGTCCCGTAAGCACGATCGCAGGATTTTGGCAAAAGAGAGTGTTCTCTATCGGCGTTGGTGGTTCCTTTTGAAATATTATTTCAGATTTTTGGGTAAGAGGAACAATAGACATTAGAGGAGAAATTTCCGCAAAGTGGGAGTTATAGGAGTAATTTCCCAATACTGGGAAATCGATAGATGCGAGTTCGTTCGGGGTTTCTAGGTTGGTGATCGTATGCTTCAGATATCTTTCTCTATCGATCTTGATCATGCTCTTGTATCCCTTTAAAGGTAACAAAATGTGTTCCCAGTCTGTACTAATATATCCATTCATCTTTTTGGACCATTCATGACTCAACCGTAGTCCATATGCCTCTGGGATATCAACTACAATGATGTCAATTATTTGCACGAAATTAGGATGTGTCACTATCCTGATCATTACATATTTGAGTTCTCCCATATATTTCACTTGGGTTCTTTCCAGTTGTATGACATGATTATCACTTTTGAGAGGGACAACACCCAATTTCTTACAAACGGTCAAGGGCATTACATTAGAGGATGCCCTAGAATATACCAAGCAATTGTGAAGATTCTTGTTAAAAAATTTGAACGTTAAAAGGAAAGGTGGTACAAAAGGATTTTCCTTCCTGCCTTCTGAGTAGGTATTTATGGTTGGATTTCTTGCCAAATTTGTCGAATATAGATCTTTCTTCTGGTCATTTCCTGTAGTCGTGTCTTCTACCAAGCTTAGATCTTGCAACATAAAGTCTTTCTGCTGAGGAATCTTACATATATCCATAACTGATATATTAGCCTTCATCTTTTTAAAATCTTCGACTATGTTGTAATCCATCTTGGGAAATTCCTTGGTATGGATGATTATAGGCTTTTCACTGGGAGAGAAAGGTATTTTCGGACAATTGGGAGTTAACTTACCTTGTGGGGCATGGGCGATGTCAGCAATTTTTGAGCCGAGTTGACCTTTACTACGTGTATGTTCTACCGAAACTATCGTGGGTTGTTCTAGAGACTCAAACAGATCATCCAAAGATGTGATTACGTTGTGATCCCATATCAACATGGATGTGTCTCATGGTGGGTCAACTTCTTCCTGATCAATAATATTAATGGCCAAACTACTTGATTGTTTGGTCAGGGAGACTTCGTCCAGAAAACAATTGGCCATTAAATTCATGGCATGGACCCATTGAGGGAATTCTCTTTCATAATGGTTCTCTTGGTGATAGGTGCATAAATAATTAGACGCAACATTCCCTAGGTCAATGTTTATGTTGGCTCGGGGGGGCTCAATTGCTTTGAAAGGCTGGTTTCTTTTAAAGAAAGGCTTATAGGGTCTTTGGCCTTGGTTTCCTTCCCCTGTGCTTCTTTTCATGTATATAATATCATTTTATAGTTTCTTGACCATGCGCTACAGATATTCTATATCTCCATTACCTTTATCAGGAGCCTGTTCAGTCGGTTTCCCCGATGGTCTAGTCAAAAAGATTCCTCTCCTATGAGGGGATTGAATTTCTTTTCTTACTAGAGAGGCTTGGCCTTCTCTACATCCTTTCATATGAAATTCTATCATCTTGGCCTCTTCGAAATTCTCCATGAGGTTTTTCTTGGTGGATATTTTAACGAACATTGAAATAGAAGCTAGAAGTGTGTTGGCATATACCTCAATCTGCAATTCTTGAGTAGATTTCGTTGCAGGATGGAATTTGTTTAATATGGTTGTGAATGTTTGATTGAAATCCTTGACCCTTTATTTTCGGGTCATGGTGGCTATGAATAACTCAGCCATCAGGGCTCCTATAGTATTTTCTTCCACAAATTTTTCTAGAAAATCCTTTTGGAATTTAGTCTAGCTAGTTATAGATCCTACCGGCAAATTAAAATACCACGTGGAAGCAGAGTTTTCAAACGTGTAGGGAAAACATCTACATACTACGTCTTCATTTTGAAATTTCATAAGTCTAATTGCAAGTTCTTGATATGGTCTTCAGGAAAGCCTAAAGTTTCAGGGTCGTACCTGGGAAACATCTTTTCTGGATGATGAGGAAGATTGTGTACTCATCTAGGGGTGGCCACGACATCTCCGGCAAACCAAGGCTGGTTTTCTTGAAGTGGAACTTCTCTTTCCTCCTCATGACCATTGTTCTCTTCCATATATTCAAAGTCAGAGTCAAGCTCTTCTTCTTTCGAAAAGTCATCGGGCTCAGGGATATCGTCGGCTGGCATTTCAGGGATGAGATCAAGAGGTTCTTGGATTTCGGTGATTATGAAGTCTATTAAGTCTTCGACGGAGTGTACGAAAACTTCGTTGGGAGTGCTTACCACCGGTCTTCTTTGTTGTTTTCTCCGAGGGAGGATGGGAGTTAAGGACAACATACCGATCTGTTGGGCGTAGGCTCTGGTGATTCTCTTGAATTGATTCACTTTCTTGTGATGGAGGGCATAGGGTATTTCAGGATGAAAAGGTTCTTCCTCGGACCTGGGTGAGTTACCCGTTTCGAGAGTACTTAGTAAGCCTAGGCTTTCTATTGGATGACTAGCCATGCATGTGGACTATAACCAATCTGTAGTCTATTACAAATGTTATATAGGTTATATATTCAACCATTCATTATGAGGCCCTCCTTCTAGTGCCAATTACGTTTATGGGTCTTAAATCCCTTGATTCAACAGCAGGAACCAAACTCGCCACTGAGACCCAGTTAGACTCTGAAGTGTTTGACATGGAATGGTTCTCCAGATCTTGCGATACGACCAATTTATCGATGGGATTTGTGTTTTCTTGTGAAGGTTCTCCCTTCAGGTAGGACGGCTCATTCTATATTTTCTCTTGAGTGGGGCTGGTCTGAGAGACGCAAGCCAACATAAGCCAACTTGGAAATCAACAAGATTGAATTTCAACTACTGATAAGGGGATGAGCTTGGGATAACCTGCTACTCAAACATGCAAAAAATAACTTTATACCAAAGGGCCTAGTAATAATACATTAACCAAATGAGCATCCAATTACTGCCTAAGAATATAACTAATAGAAATAAAAACACATATGTAACCAAGATCATGGAAAGAAAAATAATTCATCTACCATAACATTCATTACATAACAACACAATGATTTATCTTCATCATTAAAGCGAAGAACATCAAAACATTTCACCAGATAACTTAACAACAGAATCGACCGCTCTTACTCATTCACTGCATCATTCATGGAACATGATAGGAAGTAATTCTTCTCCAACTCCAATCGCATACATCTAATGAAAATAGCTTGTCTTTGGTCCAGAAGGACTTCTCAATTCATAGCAGTCTCAAAATAATTATCAACAAACCAAAAAGAAATAGTTCTTACAACAACCATTGACCTCTTGTTCACTCGTCGATGTCTCTATTTATAATACAAAGTTTAACTGTAATTAACAGCTAAAAATGGTTCAAGCTAAATGAAATTTTCCACGTGGCATGGTCATTCAACAGTTTCTTTAACAGTACACCCTAGATATCTCTTCAAAAGGGTGACTTCTTTCATATTCAGACCATCGGATAAAAAAATATTCACAGGTTTGAGCCCATGGGAACTTGTGTTGTTCCATAGGGGTAACATATACTCCTCTGATGTCTATTGCATGCACCCGGTATTTTACCAAACTAGGGTTTATCTATTGCAGCATGGATCGAGCTCTGATCATGTGTCTCACGAGTTGTTGCACTTTCCCTGGCATTACATCAGTCACTTTTGCGCACTCTTCGGCCCATAGAAAGTTTCATTTAGTATGTATCTCGAACATGTCGCTTGAGTCGATAAATTGATCGGTAGTGTTTCTCTCAAAGAAACTAGAATCCTTCATTGCACCGATGATTCATCTTCAATGATCCTTTAAAGTCCTTCGGCGAGGCCATCGGATAACCTTCGTTCGGCTAATCAAGGAGTATTCTTTCCTGCAATCAAGACAAAAGACATTTAGTGATTTGAGCAACTTATGATAAGACATAAATAAATTGAAAAGACTAATACATACATGTGTAGCCTGCTAATATCAGACATTTAATACTTACTTGATCTCAGTTGCTCCTTAGAATGACATGTGATGACCTAGTCGAAGCCGCTGCTCCTTTTGGTTAAGATGAATTATGTCAGCGTATCATGGAGTGGAAAATCAAGTACGACATCCATGAGCATTTTAAATCGTCATAGTAATTATTTGACCTTTGGTAACGAAAAGAGATGTCAAAGGTGAGCGTGTGTGCGCATACTCCCCTAAAGTTTGGACACCATAAAAGGAAAACCATTAAATGCCTTCAGAATCTGTATTATCAAGCATGTAAAACACCATTCATTAAATAACGGAGGTCTGGAGAAAGATCAAAAGGATCGTACCAGACGTTCTCTCTGACTTCGATCGACGATGTTTACATGCTCTGGATTGCATCCGTAAAAAAATCGTGGTTCATCGAGTCTGTAAACATTGTGTCACGATGTACAAGTGTTGCATTGATACGCTATGTTTCGCTCCTTCGTTTTTTCTATAAATTTTGGGAGTTCTGTGAGAAATCTCACGCTTATGTCGAGCTTATACTCTCTGGAATTTCATTCTGGAAAATTCATCTTGGTGAAGTTATGTGTAAACGTTCTCCTTCACCTATAGACGAGTGGGTTGCTACACCACTACGTAATGAGATCTTCTCCAAACATGGGGTGGAGTCCACGGGGTAGTCGTAGTGCTAGGTATGAGCCCTAGCATGACTGGGATTCTTTCTGGTCATCTTCTCATGTCCTTGAAATCCCAATAGGAGGCACAAGTTTTGGATCAGAGATGGTGTCAGCATCCTCAATGGATATTGAAGAAAAAAAGGGTGTGTCCAAGGAAGGTATTCTTGTCAATGCGCCTTCTCAGGAGCCAAAACCATGGAGAAGAGGGAGGCCTAGAAAGGATACGACCAAATGGGAGGAGACATGCCTTTCGACTGAGCTGAGCACGCATCCAGTTGTTGAGGAGTTTGTGGAACTTCCTCACTTTTTGGAGCCAGTTGATTCAGGTGGATATCGGTGGCCACCCACCTTTTCCAAATGGCTCAAAAAAGTTTTCTGGCCATTTTGGCAATTTACTATTTTTAGCAGGTTTTAACTTCTGGGGCCATTTTGAGGGTCCAAATGAAGGTTTTTCGAGATAGAGGTTCTCAATGATAGCCAATGGCATGATTGAGCCCCCAAAATTAATCTCCTCGACAATACCTTTCCAACGAGCTATCACACGCCTAAAACATAGATCGTATGCAAAAGTTACGACCCCAAGAAGTTGATGTACTCACTTACCCAAACGGGGCCCACATGACTTTTGGCGCTTCATCTCCTAGGGTTAGGTTTTTGGATGTCTAGGACTTTTGGCATTCCCGTTTATTGTAAAAGGGCCTTCAAAGCCTCATTGTAATCATATTCTTACGAATGCAAGTAGCCGTCACATCTCTTCTCAGAGATAAGCTGCCGCCATTCTAGCAAGTTTTTCACTCTGTATTTTTACAGTCTCTGTACATTTCTATGATTAATAGAAATCATGTATTACTATATATCTATGTTTATGGTTTCATATCTGATACATTTCTGTTATATTATTGAATATCTGCAATATCTCTGTGCATTTATTTATTATATCTCCGCTCTCATTTCGTGCTAAAAATAATACGGATCACCAGTTGGGATTATCGATAGAGGAGACGGGAGACGAAAGGGAAGGGGAAAAGCATCGATTCATCGCGTCGAGAGTATCGTTCGATAGTTAGAGCGGGATAAATTTGCAATAGCCGAACTCTACCAAGAAAATAGAGACCTACAGAATCAGTTCATGAAAAAAGACCAGGAGATACAGTCATCGTAGGGTCACGCAGGAAACATGGTTTGGCTTCAGAGACGGCTCCGGGAAGCCCATGATACAATTGTGTAGTTGCACAAGGCACATTATGCGATAGAAGAAAGAAACATAGTTCCAGGCACCAGTAGTGGGATGGGGAAAGGTTCACGTGTGGGAAAGACATAATGGGTGATCCTGCTCCTTACATTCTCCTGGATGTCTCTCTGGACAAATTTTCCCCTTTTTTTGTTCTTTTGTTGTAAAGGTATTCTTGGTTTTACTGCTACCAAGCTAGTTGGTCGCGGCGTGGCTTAGTTGTATGTAATATGAACTTGAAGGGATCCCTTAATATTAAATATTGGAAGTATTTTGAATGTATTAAGCTTTCTCATAGGCAATTAATATGTGTTTTATTATTACAAATTATTAGTTCGCACACATTATTAAATCTTGCAATCGTTATTGTTGTACTGTGGTTTTGTTGATAAGTTTCTTTTTGTGAGATGTTCGATATCAATTGATGATTACGTGGCATTATCAACCCTGGGCCATTAAAAATAATTAATTATAAAAGGCATGTGTTGGTAGGTAAGTATGTTACTTGGGTCTTCGCTCGTGTCAACGTATCAGGGGTCAAAGGTTGGCGGTGTCACTCTTCCCTTTGCACAACACTTACTATTACGTCTTTCTATCGCAAATGAATGAATCAGCCTTCAGCGAAAGATTTCATGGGACTATTTGTAGAAAAGAAATGCTTTCATCGTCCAACGTCGATGAACGTCGGTACTCGACTACTTTGAATTTCCAAACGATTTTCACCACCCTCATCTTTCACTGATGCTGAATTTCTCAAGCGAGTTAGGGGTGGGAATCCTGGGTCACCAATTCCTTGAGTAGTTGTTAAGTACTTTAGAGTTAAGATGATTCCTCGTTGTATGTTCAAGTGAAATTTTAATCAATTAAAATGTGAAACATATAATATAAGAGAAGGATCAGTTTCATGCTGAGTMAAAAAYAGTCAAAAGTAAAATATAGGGTGGTACCCAAAAGGAAATGGTCAYAGAAATTTTAGGGTGTGTTGAGTACTCAACAAAATCCAAACAACATATACATTTTAAATAAAAATGGAAAGGAAAGATGTTTCTTGGGAAAGGRAAATGAAATTTGACTTTGTCCCRGAAGAATTGGTCACATGAAATTTGATGATCTTGTAAATATCATGAGAAAGGAAGCGGTAAGATAGATGCCAGAAATTTCAAAGCCAAGCAATATTATGTGCAAGTAATTCCTACATGGAAAACAAACAAGATCTGAGTTCAKATCGAAGATTTACCCTACAACAAATCCATTGTATATTATACACACTAACSTATGTGGACCAATGAGAACAAAAGGGATGAATGGMAAACAATATTTCATGCTAGTTATTGATGATTATATAAGAATGACTACAAWTTTTTTTCTGAATAAAAAATCAAAGGCATTCGAACATTTCAAAATATTTAGGTGGATGRTTGAAAGAGAAATTGATTTGAGAACTAAGTGATTAAGATCACACAATGKATGTGAATTCACATCAAAAGAATTCATGGATTTCTATGAAGAGCATGGAATAAAAATTCATTTCTCAATAGCTAGGACACCTCAACCAAATGGAGTCTTTGAAAGGAAGAAAAAAATTGTAATAGATATGACCAAAACCATGTTGAAACATTCCAAGTTGAGTAATGTCTTTTGGGTACAAGAAATGCACACAACCATTCATATCTTGAATAGAGGAATTCTCAAAAGTGAAAATGACAAAACTTTGTATGAGTTATGGAAGGGAAGACCTACAAACATCAAGCATTTTAGAGTATTTTGAAGTAAATGCTACATAAAAAGAGAAGATGATAGAGTTGGAAAATTTGATTCTCGAGTTGATAAAGGAATATTGGTTGGATACTCAGGCAAAGCATATAGATGTTACAATATGAGACTCAATAAGATAGTGGAAATAATAGATGAAAATATTTATCAAACAGATGTGTTGAAGATCAAAGAAGAAAGAAATAATTCTAAAGAGAAGAAAGAAGAAGAAGAACCAAAAGATGAAGAGGTAGAACAAGAAGAAAAAGAAGAGAAAGAAGAGAAACAACTAGAAGTATAATGATAAGAAAATTATCAACAAGACTTTCAAATACCTTCTAGTACACCTAACTCTTAGGTTCATAAGAGCCATCCACCAAAACAGATAATTGGAGATAGAAATGAAGGAATAAAAAATAGAGGAAGTAAACAACTACATAGACCATATCAAAGACACCTTTCCCTACTATCCACAATTGAACCCATAAGCTTTGAGGAAGCCAACAATGATGAAAATTGGATCAAGGAAATGGAAGAATAATTGAATCAGATAGAGAAGAATGAGACATGGGAATTGGTTCCAAGACCTAAAGAAAAAAATCTGATTGGTACAAAATGTGTGTTCAAAAACAAACTAAATGAAGATGGATAGGTAACTAGAAACAAGGCAAGGTTGGTATGCAAAGGATATGCTCAAGTTGAAGGAGTATATTTTGAAGAAATGTTTCACCTATTTCCATAAATAAATCAATCAAAATGATATTGGCCTATGCATGTTCCAAGAAAATAAAATTATACTAGATTGATGTAAAATCATCATTTCTAAATGGCGAATTGGAAGAAGAAGTCTATATTGAACAACCAGAAGGGTTTCTACTGTCATAGAAAGAGGATTATGCTTGCAGATTGAAGAAAGATCTATAAGGACTCAAGAAAGCCTCTAGATCTTGGTATTCAATATTGGAAAATTATTTATAGAAATGAGGGTTCAAAAAGGGTAATGCAGATAGAAATATCTATGTAAATATTAATAAGGACAACATACTTATCATTGAAGTATATGTGGATGAAATTATATTTGGAAGTGATGATGACAAGATCTGTAAGAAATTTTCCCAAGACATGCAGAATGAATTTGAAATGTCACTACTTGGTGAATTGAATTTATTTTTGGGACTTTAGATATCTCATTTGGATGAAGGTATTTTCATTTCCCAAACCGAGTACATAAAATAAATGTTGAAAAAGTTCGAAATGGAAGATTGAAAACCCATAAGTACTCTTATATTGACTAGTTGAAAGTTGATAAAATACGATGAATCTAAGGAAACATATTAGAGAGTCTATAGATCAATGATTGGGAATTTACTCTATGTGATGGCCTCAAGACTAGATGTAATTCAAGAATTTGGATAGATTTCCATATTTCAAGTAGAGCCAAAGGAAGATCATGTCTTGGCAGTAAAAAGAATCTTTAGATATCTTAAAGGAACAAAAGAGATTGTATTGTGGTATCCAAAATGGAATGAGATGACTATGGTCACCTACGTAGATGCATATTGGGAAGGAAGCATTGATGATAGAAGAGATACACGTGGAGCATCCTTCTACATGGGTTAATCTCTGGTATCCTTCTTAAGTAAGACATAGTCCTTAATATCATTATCTATATAAGAAGAAAAATATATTGCAGAAAAAACATGTACTCAGGTCCTCTGGTGAAGAAAATATTGTAAGACATGCAAGTAAAATATGATGATCCCATCTCTATACTTTGTGAGAATATGAGTGCTATAAGTATCTCCAAGAATACAATGATGCATTCTAACACCAAACACATTCCGATAAAATTTCACTTTCTATGGGAATGAGTTACAAAAAATAATATCAAGTTGGATTATGTTGGGACAAAGGAATGGATTGCAGATATCTTCACCAAACCTTTTGCAAGAGATACATTTGAGTATATTTGATAGAAAATTGGAGTAGTTTCTACTCCATAGTGATCTATATGGCATTTTGCAAATAACACAATGGAAGAGAAATCATTTGTGAAGAGAATATTGTTGAACGTTTTATGTTAGATCAAACAACAAACTAACCTTAATATAGATTATTATTATATATGCCATTGCTTTACATCATCACGAAGCACCAGTGGAAAAAACACACCAAAGGATAGAAAGAACAAAAGTAGGAGAGAAATTTTAGAAGCGTTAATACTGGAAAATGTATTGTCAGAATAAGGTATATTGCCAAGGGGAGTTACCATTTTCCATTGATGTCAAAGGGGGAGAGAAAGAATAGAAGCATGAAGACAGGGGGAGAACATGAAGATTGTGGCAGCACTAGTCTTAGGGGAATAATGAGTGTTTCCATCAATTCCAAAGGGGGATATTGTTGGAAAATTGTTTTTCATTGATGTCAGCTTTGAAGAGGTCTACAAGAATCCCATAGGTGTGGTCATGAAGCCCAAATTTTTCTGATGAAAAAGAGAGTGAAGGAAATTGTAAATGAATGAAAAAATATCATAGATGGATATTCCTCATCATGCAGTATGCAATGGTAGGTGGTATGCCACGTAGTTCCTTAGGATTGAGGAGATATACCATCTTGAAGATGGAAGACCCAAAGTATGGTTAAGAATCCCTATACAGTTGTTAAAAGAAGTGACAAGTCGGCCCCATATTAACTAAAAGAAGACACGTTG
>ML819998.1:0-12437 GCA_009831015.1 Picea engelmannii | reverse complement strand
TTGCGATAGAAAGACGTAATAGTAAGTGTTGTGCAAAGGGAAGAGTGACACCGCCAACCTTTGACCCCTGATACGTTGACACGAGCGAAGACCCAAGTAACATACTTACCTACCAACACATGCCTTTTATAATTAATTATTTTTAATGGCCCAGGGTTGATAATGCCACGTAATCATCAATTGATATCGAACATCTCACAAAAAGAAACTTATCAACAAAACCACAGTACAACAATAACGATTGCAAGATTTAATAATGTGTGCGAACTAATAATTTGTAATAATAAAACACATATTAATTGCCTATGAGAAAGCTTAATACATTCAAAATACTTCCAATATTTAATATTAAGGGCTCCTGTCAAATTCATATTACATACAACTAAGCCACGCCGCGACCAACTAGCTTGGTAGCAGTAAAACCAAGAATACCTTTACAACAAAAGAACAAAAAAAGGGGAAAATTTGTCTAGAGAGACATCCAGGAGAATGTAAGGAGCGGGATCACCCATTATGTCTTTCCCACACGTGAACCTTTCCCCATCCCACTACTGGTGCCTGGAACTATGTTCCTTTCTTCTATCGCATAATGCGCCTTGTGCAACTACACAATTGTATCATGGGCTTCCCGGAGCCGTCTCTGAAGCCAAACCGTGTTTCCTGCGTGACCCTACGATGATGGTATCTCCTGGTCTTTTTTCATGAACTGATTCTATAGCTCTCTATTTTCTTGGTAGAGTTCAGCTATTGCAAATTTATCCCGCTCTAACTATCGAATGATACTCTCGACGCGATGAATCGATGCTTTTCCCCTTCCCTTTCGTCTCTCGTCTCCTCTATCGATAATCCCAACTGGTGATCCGAATTATTTTTAGCACGAAATGAGAGCGGAGATATAATAAAGAAATGCACAGAGATATTGCAGATATTCAATAATATAACAAAAATGTATCAGAGATGAAACCATAAACATAGATATACAGTAATACATGATTTCTCTTAATCATAGAAATGTACAGAGACTGTAAAAATACACAGTGAAAAACTTGCTAGAATGGCGGCAGCTTATCTTTGAGAAGAGATGTGATGGCTACTCGCATTCGTAAGAAGATGATTACAATGAGGCTTTGAAGGCCCTTTTACAATAAATGGGAATGCCAAAAGTCCTAGACATCCAAAAACCTAACCCTAGGAGATGAAGCGCCAAAAGTCATGTGGGCCCCGTTTGGGTAAGTGAGTACATCAACTTCTTGGGGTCATAACTTTTGCATACGATCTACGTTTTAGGCGTGTGATAGCTCGTTGGAAAGGTATTGTCAAGGAGATTAATTTTGGGGGCTCAATCATGCCTTTGGCTATCATTGAGAACCTCTATCTCGAAAAACCTTCATTTGGACCCTCAAAATGGCCCCAGAAGTTAAAACCTGCTAAAAATAGTAAATTGCCAAAATGGCCAGAAAACTTTTTTGAGCCATTTGGAAAAGGTGGGTGGACACCGATATCCACTTGGATCAACTGGCTCCAAAAAATGAGGAAGTTCCACAAACTTCTCAACAACTGGATGCGTGCTCATCTCAGTCGAAAGGCAGGTCTCCTCCCATTTGGCCGTATCCTTTCTAGGCCTCCCTCTTCTCCGTGGTTTTGGCTCCTGAGAAGGCGCATTGACAAGAATACCTTCCTCGGACACACCCTTTTTTTCTTCAATCTCCATTGAGGATGCTGAAACCATCTCTGAGCCAAAAATTGTGCCTCCTATTGGGATTTCAAGGACATGAGAAGATGACCAGAAAGAATCCCAGTCATGCTAGGGCTCATACCTAGCACTACGACTACCCCGTGGACTCCACCCCATGTTTGGAGAAGATCCCATTACGTAGTGGTGTAGCAACCCACTCGTCTACAGGTGAAGGAGAACGTTTACACATAACTTCACCAAGATGAATTTTCTAGAATGAAATTCCAGAGAGTATAAGCTCGACATAAGCGTGAGATTTCTCACAGAACTCCCAAAATTTATAGAAAAAATGAAGGAGCGAAACATAGCGTATCAGTGCAACACTTGTGCATCGTGACACGATGTTTACGGACTCGATGAACAATGATTTTTTTACGGATGCAATCCAGAGCATGTAAACGTCGTCGATCGAAGTCAGAGAGAATGTCTGGTACGATCCTTTTGATCTTTCTCCAGACCTCCATTATTTAATGAATGGTGTTTTACATGCTTGATAATACAGATTCTGAAGGCATTTAATGGTTTTCCTTTTATGGTGTCCAAACTTTAGGGGAGTATGCGCACACATGCTCACCTTTGACATCTCTTTTCGTTACCAAAGGTCAAATAATTACTATGACGATTTAAAATGCTCATGGATGTCATACTTGATTTTCCACTCCATGATACGCTGACATAATTCATCTTAACCAAAAAGAGCAGCGGCTTCGACTAGGTCATCACATGTCATTCTAAGGAGCAACTGAGATCAAGTAAGTATTAAATGTCTGATATTAGCAGGCTACACATGTATGTATTAGTCTTTTCAATTTATTTATGTCTTATCATAAGTTGCTCAAATCACTAAATGTCTTATGTCTTGATTGCAGGAAAGAATACTCCTCGATTAGCCGAATGAAGCTTATCCGATGGCCTCGCCAAAGGACTTGAAAGGATCGTTGAAGATGAATCATCGGTGCAATGAAGGATTCTAGTTTCTTTGAGAGAAACACTACCGATCAATTTATCGACTCAAGCGACATGTTCGAGATACATACTAAATGAAACTTTCTATGGGCCGAAGAGTTCGCAAAAGTGACTGATGTAATGCCAGGGAAAGTGCAACAACTCGTGAGACACTTGATCAGAGCTCGATCCATGCTGCAATAGATGAACCCTAGTTTGGTAAAATACCAGGTGCATGCAATAGACATCAGAGGAGTATATGTTACCCCTATGGAACAACACAAGTTCCCATGGGCTCAAACCTGTGAAGATTTGTTTATCCAATGGTCTGAATATGAAAGAAGTCACCCTTTTGAAGAGAGATCTAGGGTGGACTGTTAAAGAAACTGTTGAATGACCATGCCACGTGGAAAATTTCATTTAGCTTGAACCATTTTTAGCTGTTAATTACAGTTAAACTTTGTATTATAAATAGAGACATCGACGAGTGAACAAGAGGTCGATGGTTGTTGTAAGAACTATTTCTTTTTGGTTTGTTGATAATTATTTTGAGACTGCTATGAATTGAGAAGTCCTTCTGGACCAAAGACAAGCTATTTTCATTAGATGTATGTGATTGGAGTTGGAGAAGAATTACTTCCTATCGTGTTCCATGAATGATGCAGTAAATGAGTAAGAGCGGTTGATTCTGTTGTTAAGTTATCTGGTGAAATGTTTTGATGTTCTTCGCTTTAATGATGAAGATAAATCATTGTGTTGTTATGTAATGAATGTTATGGTAGATGAATTATTTTTCTTTCCATGATCTTGGTTACATATGTGTTTTTCTTTCTATTAGTTATATTCTTAGGCAGTAATTGGATGCTCATTTGGTTAATGTATTATTACTAGGCCCTTTGGTATAAAGTTATTTTTTGCACGTTTGAGTAGCAGGTTATCCCAAGCTCGGCCCCTTATCAGTAGTTGAAATTCAATCTTGTTGATTTCCAAGTTGGCTTATGTTGGCTTGCGTCTCTCAGACCAGCCCCACTCAAGAGAAAATATAGAATGAGTCGTCCTACCTGAAGGGAGAACCTTCACAAGAAAACACAAATCCCATCGATAAATTGGTTGTATCGCAAGATCTGGAGAACCATTCCATGTCAAACACTTTAGAGTCTAACTGGGTCTCAGTGGCTAGTTTGGTTCCTGCTGTTGAATCAAGGGATTTAAGACCCATAAACGTAATTGGCACTAGAAGGAGGGCCTCATAATGAATGGTTGAATATATAACCTATATAATATTTGTAATAGACTACAGATTGGTTATAGTCCACATGCATGGCTAGTCATCCAACAGAAAGCCTAGGCTTACTAAGTACTCTCGAAACGGGTCACTCACCCAGGTCCGAGGAAGAACCTTTTCATCCTGAAATACCCTATGCCCTCCATCACAAGAAAGTGAATCAATTCAGGAGAATCACCAGAGCCTACGCCCAACAGATCGTCACATTGTCCTTAACTCCCATCCTCCCTCGGAGAAAACAAAAAAGAATACCGGTGGTAAGCACTCCCAACGAAGTTTTCGTACACTCCGTCGAAGACTTAATAGACTTCGTAATCACCGAAATCCAAGAACCTCTTGATCTCATCCCTGAAATGCCAACCAACGATATCCCTGATCCCGATGAATTTTTGAAAGAAGAAGAGCTTGACTCTGACTTTGAATATATGGAAGAGAACAATGGCCGTGAGGAGGAAAGAGAAGTTCCACTTCAAGAAAACCAGCCTTGGTTTGCCGGAGATGTCGTGGCCACCCCTAGATGAGTACACAATCTTCCTCATCACCCAGAAAAGATGTTTCCCAGGTACGACCCTGAAACTTTAGGCTTTCCTGAAGACCATATCAAGAACTTGCAATTAGACTTATGAAATTTCAAAATGAAGACGTAGTATGTAGATGTTTTCCCTACACGTTTGAAAACTTTGCTTCCACGTGGTATTTTAATTTGCTAGTAGGATCTGTAACTAGCTAGACTAAATTCCAAAAGGATTTTCTAGACAAATTTGTGGAAGAAAATACTATAGGAGCCCTGATGGCTGAGTTATTCATAGCCACCATGACCCGAAAATAAAGGGTCAAGGATTTCAATCAAACATTCACAACCATCTTAAATGAATTCCAGCCCACAACGAAATCCACTCAAGAATTGCAGATTGAGGTCTATGCCAACACACTTCTAGCTTCTATTTCAATGTTCGTTAAAATATCCACCAAGAAAAACCTCATGGAGAATTTTGAAGAGGCCAAGATGATAGAATATCAGATGAAAGGATGTAGAGAAGGCCAAGCCTCTCTAGTAAGAAAAGAAATTCAATCCCCTCGTAGGAGAGGAATCCTTTTGACTAGACCATCGGGGAAACCGGCTGAACAGGCTCCTGATAAAGGTAATGGAGATATAGAATATCTGTAGCGCATGGTCAAGAAACTATCAAATGATATTATATACATGAAAAGAAGCGTAGGGGAAGGAAACCAAGGCCAAAGACCCTATAAGCCTTTCTTTAAAAGAAACCAGCATTTCAAAGCAATTGAGCCTCCTCGAGCCAACCTAAACATTGACCTAGGGAATGTTGCGTCTAATTATTTATGAACCTATCACCAAGAGAACCATTATGAAAGAGAATTCCCTCAATGGGTCCATGCCATGAATTTAATGGCCAATTGTTTTCTGGACGAAGTCTCCCTGACCGAACAATCAAGTAGTTTGGCCATTAATATTATTGATGAGGAAGAAGTTGACCCACCATGAGACACATCCATGTTGATATGGGATCACAACGTAATCACATCTTTGGATGATTTGTTTGAGTCTCTAGAACAACCCACGATATTTTTGGTAGAACATACACGTAGTAAAGGTCAACTCGGCTCAAAAATTGCTGACATCGCCCGTGCCCCGCAAGGTAAGTTAACTCCCAATTGTCCGAAAATACCTTTCTCTCCCAGTGAAAATCCTATAAGCATCCATACCAAGGAATTTCCCAAGATGGATTACAACATAGTCGAAGATTTTAAAAAGATGAAGGCTAATATATCAGTTATGGATATATGTAAGATTCCTCAGCAGAAAGACTTTATGTTGCAAGATCTAAGCTTGGTAGAAGACACGACTACAGGAAATGACCAGAAGAAAGATCTATATTCGACAAATTTGGCAAGAAATCCAACCATAAATACCTACTCAGAAGGCAGGAAGGAAAATCCTTTTGTACCACCTTTCCTTTTAACGTTCAAATTTTTTAACAAGAATCTTCACAATTGCTTGGTATATTCTAGGGCATCCTCTAATGTAATGCCCTTGACCGTTTGTAAGAAATTGGGTGTTGTCCCTCTCAAAAGTGATAATCATGTCATACAACTGGAAAGAACCCAAGTGAAATATATGGGAGAACTCAAATATGTAATGATCAGGATAGTGACACATCCTAATTTCGTGCAAATAATTGACATCATTGTAGTTGATATCCCAGAGGCATATGGACTACGGTTGAGTCATGAATGGTCCAAAAAGATGAATGGATATATTAGTACAGACTGGGAACACATTTTGTTACCTTTAAAGGGATACAAGAGCATGATCAAGATCGATAGAGAAAGATATCTGAAGCATACGATCACCAACCTAGAAACCCCGAACGAACTCGCATCTATCGATTTCCCAGTATTGGGAAATTACTCCTATAACTCCCACTTTGCGGAAATTTCTCCTCTAATGTCTATTGTTCCTCTTACCCAAAAATCTGAAATAATATTTCAAAAGGAACCACCAACGCCGATAGAGAACACTCTCTTTTGCCAAAATCCTGCGATCGTGCTTACGGGACAAGAGATCTGTAAGCAAGAAATCGATATAGAATGAAGAAAGGGAGATTACCTTCCACAGATTTGGATCCTCTGCTTTGATGGGTCTAAATCACAAGAAGGTTCAGGGGCAGGGTGTATCCTTATCAATCCTAAAGGACGATGTTATTTCCTATCCAGCAGGCTAGAATTCAAATGTACCAACAGCACTACCGAGTATGAAGCTCCAGTGCAAGTATTAAAGAAAGCCATCAATCTGGGTGTCAAGGAGTGGAATATTTTTGGGGATTCTAAGATCATTGTTAGAAAACTAAGGAATACTGTTCATTGTGATTCACTTCATCTTAAGAACTACCAGCAGGAGGTGCATAGGCTAATAGAGCACTTTGGCGCTTTCAATTTCATTGAAATCCCGAGAGAAAAGAACGTTCTTGCCGACTCCTTGGCCACAGCCACTTCCTGAATATCTCCTTTAGAATATTATGAAGCCTCCCAATTCACTGTGGAGCTTCTCTACAAACAGTTGGTGCCAAAAAATATTTCCAATTGGAAAGTCTTTGAAGGTGACGAGCAAATCATAAACTATTTGACGAACCAAGACAATTTCAAAGACCTAGCCATAGATGATGAAGAGTTTCAAGAGAAAACAACTGAAAATAATCCCCAAACAAGACAATATGTTGGAAAGATGAAAGCTCACACAATCCCAAAGGGGGTAGCTAATCTAGAAAGTCTGTTTTATCTAAAGGATCAGTTTAAAGGACCCAAAAACACAAAGACTAGTAGCTCTTGCCCCCTCCATGAAACTGTGAATCTTGGGACTCCAGAGAACCCGAAGAATGTTAATGTCAACAAAACTATGTCTAAGGAGGAGAGGAAATCCTACCTCAAATTATTCATGCAATATGAGGATGTCTTCGCATGGTCCTACAAGGATTTGAAAACGCACGATACCTACATTATTAAGCACACAATCTCGTTGAAACCCGAAATGAAACCTTTACAACAAAATCTATGGAAGTATCACCCATCCCTAGAGCCTCTCATGTACCAGGAATTAAGGAAGTTTCTAGACACGAGGATAATTTTTCAGGTCAAACATTCCACCTGGGTGGAAAACCTCGTTTCGGTAAGAAAAAAGTCAGGAAAAATCCGACTATGCGTAGATTTTTGGAACCTCAATAGAGCTTCAGAGAAGGAAAATTATTCGGTCCCACCGATGGAGCAACTCCTCCAAATTGTGTCAGGCTCGGAGATTTTTTTCTTACTAGAAGGTTTCTCAAGCTACAACCAAGTGTTGGTTTTAGAGGAAGATCGTTTAAAGACCACCTTCTGAACCAAATGGTGAACCTTCACTTATAAACGCATGCATTTTGGGTTAATCAATGCAGGAGAAACCTTCCAAAGGAACATGGATGTGGCTTTTGGGGGGCTTATCAATAGGTGCATGATAGTATATTTAGATGACATAACAGTGTATTCGAAGAATATGGAAGAACACATCCATCACTTAATTCAGATTTTCGAGAGGTTCCGAAAATATGGTATATCGCTAAATCCTAAGAAAACCATCTTTGGTGTCAAGGAAAGTAAGTTGTTAGGTCATATTATATCTCAAGAAGGTATCCACATAGATCCATAATGAATTAAATCCATATCTTAACTCGTGCTACCCCATAACAAGAAATCCATGCTGTCCTTTTTTGGACAAATCAACTTTGTGAGGAAATTCACCCCCAATTTCGCCGAAATTATCAAACCCTTGAAAAATATGCTTCGCAAGGATGCCGATTTCAAGTGGGATTATGAACAAAAAGATTTTTTCAACAATATCAAATCCGCCATATCCCGGGCTCCGATGTTGCGAAGTCCGGATTTTAACAGAGACTTTTCCCTTTATACTTTCGCTTTCGACCAATCGCTAGTGGCAGTTTTGACCCAGAAACATGATGAAAACAACGAAGCCCCAGTGTCCTTTATGAGTAATAATATTCAAGGAACTGAGATCAATTATTCTTCCATATATAAACAGGCCTATGCGGTCTACAAGGCAGTAAAGTATTTCAAGTCCTACATTCTCAAAAATCACACTAAGGTGATTGTGTTGCACCCTATGGTCTGATCCTTGTTTACCCAACAAGAAATGGGGGAAAGAAGGGGGAACTAGATGGCAGTAGTCCAAGAATTTGATCTAGATATAAAACCTGCAAAGCTATTAAAAGGACAAGGTCTTTGTAATCTCGCAGCCGAAGCCCGGGATCAAGCGAATGAAGATTTCGGGTGGGAAAATGAAATGACACTATGGTGCAACGAATTAGCATACATCTCCCCAACACAAGACTCCTGGTACAAGGATTTGACTTATCTTTTTCATCATGGGCCTTGTCCCAAGAACCTCAACCCTAAGGAAAGGAGAGCCCTGAGATTGAAATCTGCATAGTATCATCGTATAAAGTTGGTACTCTTCCAGATCAACTATGATCGGGTATTAATGAGATGTCTTGAACAAGAAGACGCTGACAAGGTGCTGACGAAAATCCATGACAGTGCCACCAGAGGAAACTTTGAAGGAAACACTACTTCCCATAAGATTATGAGAGCCGGCTATTACTATCCCACCTTGTTTAAAGATGCTCACACTCATGCTAGGAACTATAAGACTTGTCAATTAAGTGCTGGAAAGGAGAAAAGCAAAACAATCCCCTCTGTTCTGGTATTTGATAATGAAACCTACTTTTCTTCTACCCTATTGACTGATTTTTCTCTGGATAAAGTAATTATAATCAAGTACTCTGCAAATTACTACCCACAAGGAAACAGTGTGGCAGAATCGACTAATAAAAACTTGGTAAGGATACTAAAAAAGACGGTTATAGATAACCAAAGAAATTGTCATAATCAACTTCATAATTCCCTATGGGCCGATAGGGTCACACCCAAAGAATCCATAGGAAATTCCCCATACTTCTAAGTCTACGGGAAATAAGTTATCCTTCCAAACGAGCTCTATCTGCCATCTCTTCAATTTTCCCAAGACTCCCAAGAAGAATCCTCACCGGCCATACAACAGAGAATCAACACTCTGCTCATGTTGGAGGAAAAGAGAGAAAAGGCTAAGTCAAAATTCTTGGCTCACCAATAGAAAGTGAAACGATGGTTTGATAAGCATAAGGCTAAAGAAAATATCTTCAAGGTAGGAGACTTAGTGCTTAAGTGGGACAAAGAAAATGAACCTAAGGGAAAACACTCTAAGTTTCAAAGCCTATGTCTTGGACCCTTCCAAGTAGCCAAGAGAATTGGGGCAGGTACCTATCGATTGCAAAACCTAAGGGGGGAACTTGATGCCCTCCCAGTAAATGACCAAGCCCTAAAATGATATTTTCATTTAATAAAATAATAATAATAATAACAATAAATAAATATATTGTAATATATGTAGATATAAATAAATTGGGTGTGGGAAGCAAAGAGGAATCATATATTTTGCATTCGCCCAAAGAATCGCCATTTATTGAGTACTCAACACACCCTAAAAGTTCTGTGACCATTTCCTTTTGGGTACCACCCTATATTTTACTTTTGACTGTTTTCGCCTCGGCATGAAACTATTCCTTTTCTTATCTTATATTTTTCACGTTTTAATTGATTAAAAGTTCACTTGAACATACAGTGAAGAATCATCTTAACTCTAAAATACTTAAAAACTACTCAAGGAATTGGTGACCTAGGATTCCCCCCCACCTCCCAACTCACTTGAGAAATTCATCATCAACAAAAGATGATGGTGGTGAAAATCGTTTGGAAAGTCAAATTAGCCGAGTACCGAGCTTCATCGGTGTCGGTTGATGAAAGCGTTTCTTTCCTACAAATAGTCCTAGGAAATGTTTCTTTGAAATTCGATTCATTCGGTTGTGGCAGAAATACGTAAGAGTAAGTGTCACACAAAGGGAAGAGTGAAACCTCTGACCTTCGATTCCCGATATGTTGACACAAGCGAAGTCCCAAGTAAGATACTTACTTACCAACGAATGCCTTTTATAGTTAATTATTTTTAATGGCCCAGGGTTGATAACTCCACATAAGGATCAATTGATATCAGACATCTCACAAAAATAAACTTATCAACAAAACCACGGTACAACAATAACGATTGCAAGATTTAATAATGTGTGCAAACTAGTAATTTGTGATAATAAAACACAGATTAATTGCCTATGAAAAATCTTAATAAATTCAAAATACTTATGATATTTAATATTAAGGGCTCTTGCCAAGCTCATATTACATACAACTGAGCCACGTCGTGATCAACCGGCTTGGTAGCAGTAAAACCAAGAATACCTTTACAACAAAAGAAAAAAAAAATTGGAAAATTTGTCTAGAGTGACACCCAGGAGAATGTAAGGTGCAAGATCACCCTTTATGTCTTTCCCACACATGAACCTTTCCCCAGGACACTACTGGCACCTGGCACTGTCTTCCTTTCTTTCGTCGCAAGTTGCGCTTCGTGCAGCTGTACAATTGTATCCTGGGCTTCCTAGAGCCGTCTCTGAATCCAAATTGTGTTTCCTGCACGACCCTGCAACGACGATATCTCCTGGTATTTTTATGTCAACTGATGTTGTAGCCCTATATTTTCTTGGTAGATTTTAGCTATCGCAAGTTTAGCCCACTCTAACTATTTAACAAAACTCTCGACATGAGGACCCGGTGCTTATCCCCTTCCCTTTCATATCCTGTCTCATTTTTCGATAATCTCAACTGGCTTCGACAAGTGAGGAAGTTCCACAAACTCCTCAACAGTTGGATGCGTGCTCAACTCAACTGAAAGGCGGGTTTCCTCCCATTTGGTTGTATCCTTTCTAGGCCTCCCTCTTCTTCATGGTTTCGGCTCCTTAGAAGGCGTGTTGGCAAGTATACCTTCCTTAGACACACCCTTTTCAGCTTTAATATCCGTTGAGGGTGCCGACACCATCTCTGAGCCAATACCTGTGCCTCCTATTGGGATTTCAAAGACATGAGAAGCTGACCAAAATGAATCCAAGGCACATTGGGGCTCAGACCTGGCACTACAACTACCTTGTGGAATCTGCCCCGTGTTTGGAAAAGATCCCATTACATAATAGTGTAGTGACCTTCTCGTCCATAGGTGAAGGAGAACATCTATGCAGAACTTCACCAAGATGAATTTTCCAGACCGGAATTCTATAGAGTATAAGCTCGACATAAGCGTGATATTTCCCACAGAACTCCCAGAATTTATAGAAAAAACAAAGGAGCGAAACATAACATATCAATGCAACACTCGCACGTCGCGACATGATGTTTAAGGACTCGACATGCCACAACTGTTTGATGGATGCAATCTAGAGCATGTAAACGTTTTCGATCAAAGTCACATAGAACGTTCAGTATGATCCTTTCGATCTTTCTCCAGACCTCTGTTATTTAACGAATGATGTTTTACACACTTGATAATACAGATTCTGGAGGCATTTAATGACTTTTTTTTATGGTGTCTGACCTTTTGGGGAGTATGTGCACACAAGCTCGCCTTCGACGTCTCTTTTCGGCACCAAAGGTTAAATGATTACTATGACGATTTAAAACACTCATGGATGTTTTACTAGATTTGCCCCTCCATGATATGTTGACATAATTCATCTTAACCAAAAGGAGCGACAGCTTTGGCTAGGTCATCACAGGTCATTCTAAGGAGTGACTGAGATCAAGTAAGTATTAAATGACTGATATTAGCAGGATACACAGGTACATATTAGTCTTTTCAATTTATTTATGTCTTATCATAAGTTTCTCAATTCACTAAATGTTTTATGTCTTGATTGTAGAAAAGAATACTCCCCGATTAGCCAAACGAATCTTATCCGGTGGCCTCGTCGAAGGACTCAAAAA
>ML819997.1:51322-82487 GCA_009831015.1 Picea engelmannii | reverse complement strand
CCTTGCAGAACCATCACTTTCAACGTGACCTACGCCTTCCACGGGTGGATGTGACCAAATTTGATGGCTTGGACCCCACTAGTTGGGTAACCCAAATGGAACATTACTTCTCTTTATACAACATTACACATGACTTGGCCAAACTCCGGTATGGTGCTCTCCATCTAGATCAAGAATGTTGGCAATGGTGGCAATGGAGAAAAAATTCTCGTGAAGGGTATATTGATTGGACACAATTTGTGGCAAAGCTTTATGAATGATTTGACACTGACACCAACCATTTGGGCCATTTGACAAAGTTGAAACAATTAAGAGCAGTGGAAGACTTTATAGTTGCCTTTGAGCGCCTAGCTTTTAGAACATAGGGCATGTTTGATGCCTTTTTTCGAGAGTATTTTATCAGTGGCCTCAAGGAGGAAATTCGGGCCCATGTCCTCATGGCTCGGCCTGAGAGTTGGGTGGAGGCTACCAAAAGATCTAAAGAAGCACAATAGGTTGTATTTTCTCAAAACCACAAACCCTCCTTCATCCCTCACCCTAAACCAATAAATACCACTACTCCCTCTACTCCACTAAAGATCCAAAAATTGACCTGGGCTGAAATGGCTGAACGCCAACTCAAAGGCCTTTGTTATAACTGTGATGACAAATATTTCCCGGGCCACGAGTGTAAAGAACAAAATTTTTTTATGGCCATCTTCGAGGAGATTTCATAAGAAGATGAAGAAACTCCCTCTATGTTTGAATCACCTGAATCCACTGACATAACCCCTCCCTCAGACCCTTTCGAAGTAGAACCAGTCATTTCCCTCATTGCTGTCATTGGCTTCTTCACTCCCCAAACCCTCAAGCTATCGGTTACATCAAGCATCAGAAGGTCATCATTCTGGTTGATAGTGGCAGCACCGATAATTTTATTCATCGTCACATTGTCCAAGAAACTCGTTGCTACATCTATGCTGTCAATAATTTCCAAACCATAATTGCCAATGGTGGTTCCATGAAATGTGGAGGGCATTGTGAAAATGTGTGTCTCCAAATTGGTGACTACCACTTAAAATCCCATATGTTTTCTATCGACATGGTAGGTTGTGACATTGTTCTGGGTGTAGACTGGCTAAGGACTTTGGGTCCCATTCTCATGGATTTTAAAGACTTAACCATGCAATTCGACCAAGAGGGCCACCAATATAAGTTCCAAGGCATCACCGCAAGTTCACCTGAGATCATTAGTTCCCATCGCATGGAAAATCTTCTCAAAAAGGGTCATTCTGGTGTTATCGCCCAACTCCATGCCATACAAGCAACATAGACACCTTCCGTACCGCAAGACCTCCAAGCCATTCTTTCTAAACATCAATTGGTATTTTCCACTCTCCAAAGCCTCCCTCCTTCCTGTGGTGTTCACGATCATTCCATTCCCCTTGTACCAGGAAGCCTTCCTCCCAATATCCGTCTGTATCATCACCCCCTTTCCCCAAAAAATGAAATTGAGTAAATGGTCCAGGAATTCCTTAATGTAGGCGTTATTTTCCCTAGTACGAGCCCCTATTCRTCTTCCGTGGTCATGGTCCTGAAGAAAGAAGGTTCTTGGCGAATGTGTCATGACTTYCGTGCCCTCAACAAACTTACCATCAAAGACAAATTCCCCATTCCTGTCATTGATGACCTCCTGGATGAATTGAGTGGCGCCCAATTCTTCACTAAACTAGATCTTTGTTCRGGCTACCACCAGATATGTATGAAAGAGAAAGATATTCCCAAGACTTCCTTTATAAATCATGAGGGCCACTATGAGTTTTTGGTCATGCCCTTTGGCTTATGTAATKCCCCTTCCACCTTTCAAAGCCTCATGAATCATGTCTTCTGTCCTTTTCTCCACCATTTTGTCTTAGTTTTCTTTGATGATATCCTCATCTATAGAAAACCCTAGATAGACCATCTTGCTCATGTGGATCGAGTTCTCCATCTACTCTCTCAACACCAACTTGTCCTGAAACAATATAAATGTGCTTTTGGAACCTCAAAAGTAGAATACTTGGGTCATCTGGTTGGCAAAGATGGTGTCAGGGTGGATCCAAAAAAGATTGAAGCTACGCAAGACTGGCCTCACCCAAAGACTCTTAAGAGCTTGCATGGATTTCTAGGCTTAACAGGGTATTATTGCAAGTTTGTTAATAATTATGGGAAGATTGCAGCACCTTTCACTGCTCTCTTAAAAAAAAACTCTTTCACTTGGACTCCAGCTGCTACTCAAGCTTTTCAAACCTTGAATATGGCCATGTGCACCACTCTAGTCCTCGCCCTTCCCGATTTCACAAATACCTTTGTGTTGGAATGTGATGCCTCAGGAAAAGGAATTGGTGTTGTCCTTATGCAAGAGGGTCGACCTTTGGATTTTACTAGCAAGCAACTATATGAAAGAAATCTGGGCAAATCCATCTATGAAGAGGAAATGTTGGCTATTCCGCATGCCATGGATCTGTGGCATCCTTATTTATTGGGGCAACAGTGCCAAATTAATACAGACCATCAAAGGCTCAAGTATTTTCTGGAACAACGCATTTCCTCCCCAGAAAAACAAAAATGGGTGACTAAACTCTTTGGATATGATTATGAGATCATTTATAAGAAAGGAAAAGATAATGTGGTTGTGGATGCACTTTCCCGAAAATATGAAGATGAAGGATCCCTTTTTTCTCTTTCAGTCATTGTACCAGATTGGTTGCAAGCCGTTCGCCAGGAATGGCTACAAGACCCCAAAAGTTCACAGTTGATCCAACAATTGCAGTCCAATGCTCCAACTTCCCCAGGGTACTCTTGGCTCCATGAGGAACTTCGATACAAAGGTCGTTTGTATTTATGTAAACAATCAAACCTTAAATCCATGGCACTTTCTGAGCTTCATGCTACACCCACAACAGGGCACTCCGGGTTCACCAAAACCTATGACAGGGTCAAACGTTCCTTTTTCTGGGATGGTATGAAACAAGACATTCGTAATTTTATAGTTGAATGTGACATGTGTCAATGAAACAAGGGAGAAATAGTCAAATCGTCGGGCACACTACAACCGTTGTCGATTCAACGTGCTATTTGGAAGGATATTTCTATGGATTTTATTACCGGCTTACCCAAATTGGGAAATAAATCCGTCATCATGGTGGTTGTTGATCGTCTTTCCAAGTACGCTCATTTCTGCGCCCTTCAACACCCGTTTACAACATTCACGGTGGCTCAAATCTTCATGGATCATGTTTTCAAGCTTCATGGCATGCCGCACTCTATTGTTTCTGATCGTGACCCAACTTTCATAAGCAATTTTTGGCAAGAATTTTTCAATATACAAGGCACATAATTGCACCTCAGCACAACTTATCATCCCCAGACTGATGGCCAAACATAAGTTGTCAACAAGTGTTTGCAAACATATTTGAGGTGTTTTGCCTCGGAAAAGAAAAATCAGTGGGCTCAATGGTTACCCCTAGCTGAATGGTGGTACAACGCTTCATACCATACAACTACACACATGAGTCCTTTTGAAGCGGTATATGGACAGAAGCCACCTTCAGTTCTCTCATACTTACCGGGTGCCTCGAACGTCCAGGCGATTGACCTAACACTTACAGCTCGAGAGGCCATTCTCCATAAACTCAAAGAGAATTTGGTCATGGCACAAAATTGCATGAAGCAACAAGCAGATCAAGGCCGCTCTGAACGTCAATTTGCAGAAGGGGATTAGGTATTTATTCGACTGCAACCTTACAAACAACTTTCACTCAAGGCCGAGCATTGTCAGAAGCTAGCGCCCAAATTTTATGGTCCTTATACCGTGCTCAAGCTTGTGGGACAAGTCGCCTATCAGTTAGCTTTGCCCAGCCATTCCAAGCTACATCGTGTTTTCCATGTTTCATGCTTAAATAAGGTGATTGGAGCTAAGTGCCAAATTCAAACCAACCTTCCAGAGCTAGCTGAAGAAGGATCCATTTGGCTACAACTAGAAGCAGTTTTGGACCAGCATAAGCGTCTCCTATGTCAGAGAACCATCAAGGAAGTGCTAGTCCAGTGGAAAGATACAACTCTAGCAGACGCCACTTGGGAACCAGCTACCATTTTGCAGCAATTTCCTGATCACAAGCCTTGAGGACAATGTTGTTTTTAAGGGGGCGAACATGTTAGGGTCCTAACCCACACATAGGCAGAATAATATATTCAGATGTAATAAAGGTCAATATTAATAAGGCCTTTCAATAAAATAGAATAAGGCGAATGTAAGAAGACCTAATAGAAGCTTCTACTTCTAGAAGGATCTTCCTCCTTCTTTTTAGTATAAATAGGAGTTGAGGGTATGAGAACCCTAGCTTGGATATTATTGTATTAGAGCTCTGCTCAACTGGAGGTTGCCCCCTCGAAGAGGCCCATGAACATTGCTTTCAGATTCAAAGTGTTATTTCTGTTGTTATTCTTATATCATTTCAGTGTTATTGTGGTGAATGTTCTTATTATATTGCCGTTATTCTGCCATTACTAGCATTTTATTTTTGTTCTGCACACATTTTATATCAGGTATATTACAAATCCTAAGCATGATAAGTTGGTCCATAGTAAAATGATAACCTCTAAAACCAACATGATCTTCATCTCTTTTTCTATGGCTTTCTAGTCATATGTTTATATTGTTTTCCAAAATAGTTTCATATAGCTTGGATAAAATGGGGTTAATCATAATCATATTATAATTAGAGGGATTCATTTTATCCTCACTTTTAAAAATAGGTACAATGAGGCTTTGAGTTCAAGGTTTAGGGAAGTTCCAAATTGATTGCTAAATTGAATAGCTTGTGTATGTGAGGGATCATAATATGCCCTCCAGTTTTTAATATTTGAGCTTGGTGGGCCTCAATGTGATTAGATTTCCCATTTGCAAGTCACTTAACCCCAAACTTTATGTCTTCTATAGAAAAAACATCATCCTCTGTAGAAATTTCAATCTTTCAAGAGGAATCATAGCATTTTCTTTAGTTTTGGAGTGAGAATTTGCCTCCAAAAGTTCTTTAAATCTAGCTTAGAAAGGTGCAAAAGATTCTCTTACTTTCTACTTATGTAGTCTATTTCTTTCCTTTTAATTAGGAGTTTGTAAGGTTAAAAATTGTTAGAATTGTACGGTTAGAGATTAAATTTATTATTGGAAATTTAAAAGGAATGTTAGAATGGTACAATTAAAGATTAAATAGTTTAATTTAAACATGTTATGATTTTTTTTTAGCTTTTTAAAATTGTTTTTATCTAAAAATTATATTAAAATTTAAAAGAATTGTTAAAATGTAAATATCAGTTATTAAAATTAAAATTGTATAATTAAAATGTAACAAAAGTTTTTGCAATTAAAAATGTAAACTCAATAATAAAATATAATTTCAACTATTCTTCTCTAGTGAAATTTTAATAATAATTTTCAACAAAAGTCCAAATAATAAAATATTTAAACTTAAAAAAAATATAAAAAAATAAAAAATTCCATTAAGAAAATTTTGAACTATGCTTATGTTAAACTTTCTCGCAACATTTTTCATATCAACCGAATATTTCTCCATTGTAACTTTTTCACACACTTTTCATATTTCACCAACCATGGCCACTTGTCAATTATAGTCGGCTTTGTCGAGCTGCCGATAGTCGGTTATCATAAGAAATGTGTGGGAGAAAGAGAACATTCGAAAAGGAGTGTGCTGATATAAGAAAAGTATGAGAAAAACTAGGGTAGAAAAGTACAATACTTGCAAGGCAGCTTTTTCAAGCTTCATCCGAAGGGCAAGAGTGGTCCCTGTCGCAACGTGTCGGAAGTGGTCGAGTCCGACTGCAGTCAGTTTGAATAAAAGGGAGAATGTTTTTATTTTATTTTATCGTGCAGCTTGCGTGGTTTGACCAATGATTTGGGTTTCCGTGTTTCCAATGATTGCAGGATTTTAAAAACAACACGTTGAATCGTGTTTCTTGAGAAGTTTTGCATCACGCGGGATTTCTTCTGGTCTATCCAACTATCTATATATTGTGAACAAGTCGTGGGGTGACGATGAGTGCTGCGTGGTTGAAAGTTCTGATAATCCCATTGTTTGCATTAAACTCCCAAACCCCAAAGCAAGAAGGATTGCTGATACAAACAACAGTCTCTATTGTTGTATCTGTTACCTTTTATTTTACAGCATTTGTTCGCAGAAATGGCTGCATCCTCTCAAATTTCTCAGAATAAGCGAGGGAGAGATGAATATCGGAACAGTGGATTGGCTTCGCCAGACGGGAAGCGAACTAATAGCGGAACATTGGGGCATGACGGTAATCTCATGGCCTTGGTCGACAAGATCGATAGTGTCAATAACAACAACAGTAATCCAGAAGATACCCACGCTACTAGGTATGACGTCGAGGGAGAGATGAGGTTCAACGTTATAAATTCTGTGGAAGATCGAATTGGGTTGAACGAGCAAACAGATAATAATAAAGAGTCCACCGATGGAAAAAGCAGCACTGAACAGATCGGTTCAAATAAGCAAGGCGAATTAACAGCAGACGGGGATTCTGCAGCCACCTCCGTGATGTTTGATGTAGGAGACTTCCCGTATTACGACGATCTTTGGGGAGAATTTGGTTTCTTCCATTTTACTCCGGATGAATTTGGAATCCTGCCGAACCATATCTATGGAGATTCAACTCCCGATATTATGTATCCGGATGCGGTGCATGGCTTTGTTGAGACTACGGAGGTTTACTATGGGTCTCTGTGGGAGGACGATATTTGGCATTGAATAGACATCCAGTTATTCAAAATATATATGGAGATTCAAGCCATATTCAACATAGCCGTGCATGGCTATGTTGAGACAACGGAGGCTTTCTATGGGTTTCTGGGCGAAAATGATATTTGGCATTGAATGGACATCCAGTTATTCAAAATGATTTCGAATCATTCTGGCAAGAAGAATTTGGAAGTAATGGATGCCAAGTTTCGTGACCTTTGGAACTAGACTATCCGACGTGTGAGCACTATCCAGAAAGGATTGTGATGTATCAGAAGAAACTTTGCATAGTTAATAAGTTAAAAACATACTGAATGCCGAGACTGTAGCTTTACTCCCAGGCTATTTCCTTTGAGCTGGCATAGCTTTGAAGCCGTCCGGAATATGTCGCTCAAAATTTTATCTTAAAAAACGAAGGCCGACGTGGAAACTTTAGTTCCCTGAATATCTAGTTTTTCGTTGTTTTAACGATTTCTGTATTTTCACAGAATATTTTCGCTTAATTTTGTACCCGTTTTGTCAAAATGTTACGATAAAATATTTAACTGTGCTTAATATTATTCTAATTGTATCAAGTTCGTTCTATTTCTACAAGATACTGTGAAATTAGACGCTTTCATAGGAGTTTTATTACATTGTTCGAATCCCATTAAAGCAACCTTTTAAATACTGGTATATCATACATACTACCATAGTATCAAACTCGTGGTTGGTGAATGCCTAAAGGTTGTATCAAACTCATGGTTGGTGAATGCCTAAAGGTTTCAGCAGTCCCAGAAAAAGTGGCCCAAAATGAATTGTTGTATATGGCACCACATTGTACGACAGTTAGCGATCATAGTAAATTTTAAATATGATCAAGTAAAAGTAAAAAAATAAACATGTAAATTGATGCCTTTATAATAGTGAGGGAGTTAGTGGTTGAAATCACAACCATTGATTTATTGGTACAACTAAGAATATTCCATCAATATTTAATCTTGTCCATCCAAAACTGATTAAGCACTAAAAACCTATTAAATGTGCCCATTGTCAATAGGAGTTGTGTGCCTTTCGGCGTAATTACTAGGAGCCGTACACCACACCGAGGATCTATTTTTTATTCACTATTAGTCATAACATAAGTTTACCATATGATTTTAGGAGTAGCATCAAATAAATATCAATTATTATTTTTTAAATAAAAAAGAGTTTGTATTACCTTAAAATACCAAAAACGCTATACATGTCCAAAGATATATCAAAACCCATGGAAACCATAACATGTGACCAGCAATGTTCATAGGCAAGTCACTATACCAGAGTCTGTCTACAACATAATTTGACTGTAAATGCATCTTAACTAAGACTTATAACATAACAATAAACAAAGTAAATTTGAGGCAAACCCAGACTTCCATCATGGTAGACAGTGAAGGAAAACGACTGGCAACATGTTGGGCAACGACTTTTCGCAAGATCGCTTGATAGGGAATCAAACATCATATCCAGACGTATGTTGAGGGCGCGATGGCTGTGAAGTTGTTCAGCCATATCTCATCTCATCTCAAAGATTAAATTTAAATGGTCCTCCGTAAGTCTCTGAGGACTTGGAAAATCATGGCTTGCAAAGGATGGATGGGCTAGCTCACCCGTATGCTGCTTCAGATGGGTCTCCTCCTCGGCCCAAAAGTCATCCCAATCAATCCCTGTAACATCCCTCTCTTGCACACTGAGCGAACTTATTCTTTGAGGACACTTGCTCGCAAGTGATCCAGATTATTATGCTATTAAAATATTGATTTTGATTATGAGGCGTTATGGGTTGATGTCATGTTGTTTTGTTGCATTGACATAGACATGTGCTATTGACTCAGTTTTTCTGAGTGTGCAGGCTTTCAGACCTCGAGGGTGCATAGGCATCGATGGAACCCCTTGGACTATGGATCAAGTCGAGGAGTGAACTAATGGAGTTTGATTGTTTTATATATGATATTAGTGCATCTGATTAGATGATATGATATTGATATATTTCTGACATGAGTCGTTGACGATGCAGGGTAAAGATAACTTGCCGACCAGACTCACATGTGGAGTAGAGGGGTCACGCTCAACTACCAGAGATGTTGAGGGAGAGGTGTGGACAACAACCCTGCCACATCCTACTAGCACTCCCGTCGTGGCTCGAACTGTAGGTTAACGGTTACCTAGTTCGAGAGGACCCACAATGCCGTGAGGGTAGACCGCGACAATCGCTCACGATGATTCTAAGGGATGCACAATAAGGCAGAGACCTTATTCCTTAGAGCCCCTTAGTCTCCCATAAGATCACTTGGTGGAGTATTGACTCTAGGTTTTTTTTATGTCTACCAAGTCAGTTAAGAGGCGAGTGGCACCCTTGGAGCATGTGGTGCGTCCTGAAGGGCACGTCGCGCAAGAAAAATGGAAAGAGGCGAGTGGCACCCTTGGAGCACGTGGTGCGTCCTGAAGGGCACGTCGCGCAAGAGAAACCGAAAGAGGTGAGTGGCACCCTTGGAGCACTTAGTGCGTCCTGAAGGGCACGTCGCGTGGTTAATTAATAAATGAATAAACCTAGATGGCTTTAGGACAATAAAGTGTTAAGGAAGATTTGAAACCTTTCCCTGAAAAAAAAAAAGGTGTCACCCCGCATAGAAAATTCAGGTCTAGGTCTAATCTTTGTTGGTGGTAAAATTTTACCTTTTTATAAAAAAAAATAAAAATAAAAATATATATATATATAAATAAATAAAATAAAAAAAATTTAAAATAAAATAAATAATAAAGATAATCTTCATTAACCTTGTGGAAAGAAGGGGGTAAGAAATTAAAGTGTTTTATAAAAATCTTTTGGGATAAAAACTTAAAAAGGGGAATGATTGTTTTACTTTTATGCTAATTAAAAATTTAATTCATTAAAAAAAAGGGGAAGAAGGGTAAGTTTCTGCACATGCCTTTTTGAGTTTAATTAAAAAGGGAAAAAGGGGAAATCTAAAATAATTAGGAAACATTAGGAAAAATAAGTTAGTCCAACTTAGTAAGGTATCTACCATTTAAGAACTTTCTAATTTAAATTGAACTAGCAAATTAATAATGGGGAAAGTCATTAAAACTTGTAAGGGAATTTGGGGACACCTAGGAGTGATTCTAGAAGTGACTCTAGGTGGGTGAGAGAAATAAGGGTAATTAATTAATTAAAGAAATTAGCTTTTAGAGGAATGAGGGGGATGGGTGACACATGTACGGGGAGGATTTTTTATGAATTAATATATTAAACATTAAATAAAATGGGATTGGGAAAGTAAGAGACTTCGAAAATCTATATAATGGAGGGAGGAAAATGATGATGGATCTCTTATGTTTTGCGTAACGTTACACTGCAGAAATCTATACTTGACTGACTTAGCTTGTGGGAGTTGGGATACCTAGCTCGGTGAGAAGTGGTAGCTCGACCTTGTGAGGCGAGCTAGGAGCTAGTTGATTCTATTGTTAGTGTGTGTGGCCTCTTTGCAGGTCGGGGGGCTAAGGGGGGAAAAAGAGTATCCCTAGCATTGGCTGGGAGGTACCGGTGAAGTCTCGTTGGTTGGCAAGTGGGAGTTTCATGGAGTGCGCGAGACATCAACTAAGAGCGGACGACCAGGCAACGATACACTTTCTTTATTTTTGCATGGTAGATTGTAGTAGGATTTATTCTTTGGATTTGCATGTTTAATTGGGTAACTAAATTGATCGTCTTAGCGTTCTAGTTGATGACTAAATTTTTCCATATTTTATAGCTCGATGATTGATTGACTCCCTTGGCTTTCGATTCCTAGCATGTCTTGACTGCCCTATGGTGTATTGATTTGTGAGGATTGTGGTTGTTTTTGCCTTTCGTCCCTAGCTCATCAGTCCGCGCCTGAGTAGTCGGCGAGGAGTCTGATCTACGATCATTGCTTCAGCGTTAAAAGACCTATGGATCTCAACGCCTTGCTTTTTTGTGCATGGATGATGAGAGAAGGACGTTCCTTTTAGCCATCTACCTCCGTTGTTGTCCTTGGCTGATTGTTTTGACTTGCTCCATCTAACAAAGACCTTTGCGTATGGATTATCTCGCGTCCTTGTCGGTTTTTCTCTATGCCCTGAGTGTTAGAATCCCTGCGATCATTTCAATGACTTCTCCCATTGGATCCTTGCATTTCTCTTACTGTTGTCTGCGTTGTATTGGTATTCTAGCAATGGAAAAATGATTTGATTTCCTGTCTGCATTTTTGTATTGGTATCCTGGATTGGAAAAATGTTTTTATTTGTTATTCCTTTCTGCGTTGTATTGGTATTCTGGCAATGGAAAAATGAATTGATTTTATGTCTGCATTTTTGTATTGGTATCCTCGAATGGAAAAATGTTTTTATTTGTTATTCCTGTCTGCATTGTATTACTATTCTGGCAATGGAAAAACGATTTGATTCCTTGTCTGCATTTCTATATTTGGTATCTTAGAAATGGAAAAATGTTTTTTTTTGTGTTATTCATGTCTGCGTTGTATTGGTATCCTGGAAATGGAAAAATGAAATCATTTCCCTGTCTTCATTTTTATAATTGTTATCCTGGTAAGGGAAGGGCGTTTTGGTCATTCCTGTATGCGTTTGCATTTGGCATCCGGGCAATGAAAAAGGGAAACCATGATTTTTCCATTTAAAACATGTCTGAGATTGTCATTGAAGTGCCCACGTTTTGCTTTTAAAAGTTGAAAGAGATTGTCATTGAATGCCCACATTTTTTATTTTAAAAGTTGACAAAGATTGTTGTTGAAATGCCCATGTTTTTTCTTTTAAAAGTTGATAGAGATTGTTGTTGAAATGCCCAAGTTTTTTCTTTTAAAAGTTGACAGAGATTGTTGTTGAAATGCATACATTTTTGCTTTTAAAAGTTGATAGAGATTGCTGTTGAAATTCCCATGTTTTTGCTTTTAAAAGTTGACTAAGATTGCTATTGAAATGCCCGCGTTTTTTCTTTTAAAAGTTGTCAGAGATTGTTGTTGAAATACCCACGTTTTTACCTTTAAATTGATTGACTGAGTTGGTTGTTGAAGGGACATGAATTGCTAGTTAGAATGATGAATGTGTTTGCTAGAATGGACACGAAATTGCCTTAAATGTTGACTGAGTTTCTATTGAATCACGATGAGTTGATCCTTATGTAGTTTTGTATTGTCGTTTTATTCTCCATCACTTAGAGTGTATACCTAGTGTTCTCACTGCCAAACTTTAATTACCACAACGATGTTACTGGCCATATTAATTGCCATGTTAATTGCAATGATAAATGCTATATTAATTGCCAGAACAATTGCTACAACAATATTAATGTTCAACAGTTTCCTTCTTACTGTTAATTGCCATGTTAAATTGAAATGTAAATGCTATATTATTTGCCATATTAATTGCCATGTTATTTTCTACAGTGAGTTAATGATCAATAGATTCCTTCTTATTGATTAATTGCCGCAGCGAGTTAAATGGTTAACAATATGTAATCACCTTGTTATTGAGCTATTAATTGTTATGTAACAATCATATAAATTGCCTTGTTATTGTTGTATTAATTGTTATGTTAAACAACATGATAATTGCCTTTTTATTTCTTTATTACTTGTTATGATAACAATTATGTAAATCGCCTTCCTATTGCGCTATTAATTGTCATGTTAACAGTCATGTAATTTCCATGTTACTATTATATTAATTGTTATCTTAATCAACATGTTAATCACCTTGTTATTTCTATATTACTTGTTATGATAACAGTCATGTGAATTGCCTTGTTATTGGTAATTTAATTGTTAGGTAACTGCTATGTTAATTGCCTTGTTATATTGCTACAACGATGTTAGTAGTTAGCAGTTCCTTCTTAATGATAATAGACAACTAGTATTGTTGGTTCAGTCAATATAGCTAGACTACATGTTGAGATTAAATTGTTCATAAGTTTTATAATGGTAGCATCCTACATTAATATTGTCAATATTGTTATTCACGTTAATGGATAGTTAGATGGTATTTATAATTATAGTTTTAGTATTGATTACTTAGACTTGCAATATTGATTGTATTAATGTTAAATAAGTGGGTGCATTATTTACAAATTGTAACTTTGACCTGCCCCGTTTAGATTGGAACCCATGTTAAAATAGATTGTAATCATTGACTGGTTCAGATTGGGTGATTGGTTGGGTTAGGGACGATGTCGTGTATTGTCTTGCATCATCCCTTGTTTTCGTCCTTTGGAATTTTGTCGACCTATTGTTGGGGTATGATTGTGGTTTTCCTTTCGGTATTTTGTTTCTAGCGCGTCGGATTTATCTAGAGTCCCCAATCTTGATAGGATGAGTGGTGCCATGGTTGTCGATGCATCTATCACCTAGGGACAACATGATTCCTGATGAGGGGATCATGGCATGCCCCATGGGATAGCGGCGAATGAAAACCTGGCCGGAGTCGGTCCGTGTTGAGGAGTGTTGTCGAGCGTGGTAAGTTGCTTGGGTGCATGGGTGGAACGCCTTCATGCGTTTGGTTCGCGCGCCTTGAAGTTATAGTCTTGTTCATCAACGTTGTTGTGTCGGGAAGGGGAAGTTGTCCCTTAGCGTGTAGGAGTGTCTTGTTGAGTCAGGCGGGTAGTCGTTCCTCCTTGTTAAACTGCGCATGTTTTCCTAGTTGCCCTTGCATCAGTGAGTGGATTCGTAGTTTCTTGTTGCCTGGGTTGTGTCCTTCTTTTCATTGTCGTTACCTTCTTGCTTATTAATTCTTAAACAAAAAAAAAAAAAAATCTTCACCCGTGGCTATAATGAAGGGGATGTTACACTTGGTATCAGAGCGGGTTCAACCCATGACTTGGGATCACTACAAACTTCGTTGATATGATTTGATTATGATGTTGATAATTAAGTTGACTTGTACTCGTGAAGGTAATCATGGTTAGAGGACGCCGCGGAGGTAGATGACAAGGGAGGAGGTGCGACGCCTCCAATAGCATCCACGCAGGAGGGGTCTAACCCCCGGGGAGATGAACAGGTTGTCGGGAAGGAACAGATAGCGGTAGGTGATGTGGTCGGAATGATGAGATATTTTCAACGCATATCTGAGGCACTGATAAACCGCTTGGACAGAGATGAGGCCAAGGCGTTGACACCCCCTGAGGGTCCACTGCGTGCTCTGGTCGGTACTGGTAACATTCACCATGAGCTTGAGAAGGTCAAATTTCCTGAGTTCTTTGGTGCCCTGGATGGCTCAGCGACTGAGACATGGTTGGAGAATACGACGATGTGCTTTTCACTTTGCGACTATACCTTCAACATGATGGTCTGCATGGCGGTCTTTCAACTAAAGGGGAGCGCTCTTCTATTGTGGAAAACGCTCCTACTGCAGCTGGACATGGTTGTTGAAGACATGTCATAGGAACTGTTCAAGGAACATTTTCGAGAGAGGTACCTATCAGAGGAATTTATTGAGCGTCAGCTCAACAAGTTCAACACCTTGCGATAGCACGGTTGTACGGTGCCCGAGTATGAGGCTCGTTTTATGGGGTTTCTTTGGTATGCTCTGCATCTTAACACAGAGAAACTTAAGGTCAACAGGTTTGTGTTTGGCCTTAATGGAAGAATGCGTGCAAAGGTTAGGATTCTGATGCCTCAAACCCTGCATGATGCCATCCAGAAGGCCCTCATAGCAGAGGAGGAGATTATCAGTGGGGGTCAGAGAAGGACTCCAGCGAGACCAGTAGGGCAGGTATCATCTGGTGTGCAACAACATCAGACTCTAGCTAGACATACGCCCTAATATCGTGGCTTCCAGAGAGGATCCACTTTCACTACACCTCGGCGACCGACACCTCAACAGTGGAAACCTTATCGGGGACCACAACATCAACAACAATGTCGACTGCAACAACAACAATTTAGGCCTGTTCAGTAGAACAGACCAGGATTCCAGGCCGATGGGCCGTCATCTTCTACTTCGGGTACCAGGACTACTGGACCGAAGAAGGGGTGTTAGACATGTGGGGAGCCACACTACTAGCGTGACTGTCCTATGGAGAGGACTAGATCATTTGGATCAGTCGACCCACTACTGTGGGAGATTTGGGCAAGGCCCATCAGATTCATGCGATAGTGAATAACTACCAGGAAGAGAACTAGTCGAATGTGCTCGAGACGATAGGTACCATCACTGAACAGACCCTTAGTATTTTGATAGATCCTAGTGCTACCGAGAGTTTCATTTTTGGTATGGTGCTAAAACAAATTAAGGTAAAGGCAGTCGAACAGGACGAGTTTATATTTGTAGAGATGGATTTTTGAGCCTAGAAGAAGGTTGGAGGAAAGGCTACGGGCTGTATACTTAACCTAGGAGAGTTTGTCACCAGGGCCAACCTGTACGTCATGATCTTAGGATCTTATGACATCGTGATCGGTATGGACTGGTTGGAATCGTATGAGGCAATACTCAACTGTAAGATAAAACAATTGAGCTTGGTTGATGATGAGGGACAAAGACGCGTGATTGTAGGACGAAACCAAGGAGTTTCCCTGAGGTTCATCTCTTCCTTGCAGCTTTGGAAGAGCATGCGCAAGGGATGTAATATATATGCGATCTTTGCGTTAAACAACAAGGGAGTAGCACAAGGTCTAGAACACCTTCCTGTGGTGAGAGAGTTTGCAGACATCTTTTCAGAGGAATTACTTGGGATTCCACCGGAGAGGGAATTGGAGTTTACCATAGACCTAAATCCGGGGACTGAACTGATAGAGAGAATGCCTTATCAGATGTTGACCCCAGGGTTACAGGAGTTGAGAATGAAACTGAAGGAGTTGTTGGACCTGGGACTGATACTTCCAAGTGTGTCACTGTGGGGTGTACCTATTATTTTCATATGAAAGAAGGATAGGTCATGGAGGCTTTGCATTGACTACCGTCAATTGAACAAGGCAATGATCAAGAATCAATATCTGTTGTCGAGGATTGATGATCTATTCAATCAAATGAAGGGCGTGACGGTGTTCTCAAATATCAAATTGCGATTATGATACCACCAGTTACATATTAATGAAGATGACATCGCTAAGACCTCCTTTAAGACAAGGTTTGGACATTACGAGTTTACTGTTTTACCGTTTGGATTGACGAACGCCCCAGGGGTATTCATGAGTTTGATGAACAGGGTGTTCTGCGAGTACTTGGACAAGTTCATCCAAGTATTCATTAATGATATTTTGATTTACTCTCAGATGACGAAGGAGCATGAAGAGCACTTGTGCTTGGTACTACAGTGTCTGCGAGAGAAAAAAATGTATGGGAAGTTGTCCAAATGATCATTTTATCAATCGAAGATTCACTACTTAGGGCATGTCATCTCCGGCGAAGGTATCATCGTGGATCCCGCAAAGGTCGAGGCTATTATGGAATGGGCTGCACCGATGAATGTCTCGGAAGTGCGTAGCTTCATGGGTTTAGTAGGATACTATCGACGGTTCGTCAAGGGATTTTCAAAGATAACAAATCCGATCACGGAATTGCAGAATAAAAACAAGAAGTTTGTTTGGACCGATAAATGCGTGGAAGCATTTCAGAGGCTTAAGAATATGTTGACAACAACACCGATATTAAAGGTCCCTGACATGGATGCCAACTTCTTGGTATGCACTGACGCATCCAAGGAAGGCTTAGGCGGAGTCTTGATGCAAGAATGTCGAGTGATCGCTTACATATCGAGGAAACTGAGAAGGCATGAAGGGAACTATGCAACACACGATTTGGAGTTGTTAGCCATTGTATATGCCTTGAAGTTTTGGAGACACTACCTTGTTGGAAAAAAAATTGAACTAAAGACTGACCACTGTGGACTATAACACATCTTTATGAAAATCGACCTGAATGCGCGACAACGACGTTGGTCAGAATTACTTAGCGAGTATGACTTCGAGATTACTTATAGAAAAGGAATAGTGAATTGAGTGGCAGATGCATTGAGTCGGAGACCGCACATCTTTTCAGTGTTTCCTCTTCAAACGAATCTACGTGAAACGATTCTAAATTTACAGCATGACGATGATTGGCACAAAGAGGTCGAGGGTTTTATCTGACAAAACAGGATGATGGTACCAAGATTTGAAGGATTTACGTTTGATGACGATGTATTATTGAGGTTTAAAAATCGGATTTACGTACCACTGAACGACGAGTTGAGGAGTTTGATCCTAAACGAGGCTCATAGATCAGTGTACATGGCTCACCCAGGAGTCACGAACATGAGGGTAGACCTTAAACCCTTATTATTATGGAAGGGAATGAAGGCAGATATAGTCAACTATGTGGCCAGATGTCTAGAATGTCAGCAGGTGAAGGCTGAACATAGACATCCAATAGGATTATTATAGCCACACACTATTCTAAAATCAAAATGGGAGGTTATTTTGATGGACTTTATTGTTGGATTTCCACTAACGACAATGAGACATGACTCGATTTTCATAGTAGTAGACACTTTGACGAAGAGTCCTCACTTTATTTCTGTGCGTACGATGTATCAGGCACCTGACATAGCTAAATTTTTCATAAGTGAGATTTTGAGGCTACATGGCGTGCCTAAGAGGATTATATCCGATCATGGATCGGTGTTTATTGGATGATTTTGGATGAGTTTCCAAGAGGCCTTGGGAACCCAACTTAACTTCAGGACTATGTACCACCCAAAGACTAACGGGTAGACCGAATGAACGAACCAGACCTTGGAGTTCATGTTGCGCATGTACGTGATGGACCAACAAAAGCATTGGGAGGAATTCTTGCCACTGGTAGAATTCGCTTATAACAACAGTTACCAAAGAACCATTAAGATGGCGCCTTTCAAGTTTCTTTACGGGCGACCATGTTAGATGCCTTTGAGTTGGGATCGGCTTGAGGATAGGGTCCTGGTGGAACCAAAAGTGATCCAAGAAAAGGAAGAGAAAATGCAAACAATAAGACAAAGGATTAAATAAGCGCAGGATCAACATAAGAGTTATGCCGATGCACATCGTGTCGACTGCAGTTACGAGGTCGGAGATCGAGTCTTCTTGCGGGTTAAACCGCATAAGAGTTCGATCAATTTTGGAAAGGGAGATAAAATCTCTCCTAGGTTCGTGGGACCTTTCGAGATTATGGAGAGAAAGGGGCCTGTGGCCTATCGACTAGCCTTGCCTAATTCTTTGAGGCATATGCACAACGTTTTTCACATATCTATTTTGAGACATTATATTAGTGATCCTACACATGTTATTGACATGAGTTCTTTGCAGGTGTCGAATGAGGGGGCGCTCATGGCTGAGCCAATTTGCATCCTGGATCATCACGTTGAACAACTATGACATCGAACAGTATATCAGGTCAAGGTCTAGTGGGACAACTATAGTCTGCACTCGACGACCTGGGAGGATTCATATGATATGTGCCAGCATTTTCCATTTTTGTTTGATATATAGACTTATGATACTGTGATACAAATTATTTCGACACTTATACTGTGAAACTTTGAGATGAAGTTTAGACCAAGAGGGGGTGTATGTAACATCCTGCTCTTGCGCACTGAGCGAACTTATTCTTTGAGGACACTTGCTCACAAGTGATCTGGATTATTATGCTATTAAAACATTGATTTTGATTATGAGGTGTTATGGGTTGATGTCATGTTGTTTTTCTGCATTGACATAGACATGTGCTATTGACTCGGTTTTACTGAGTGTGTAGGATTTCGAACCTCGAGGGTGCAGAGGCATCAATGGAACCCCTTGGACTCTGGATCGAGTCAGGGAGTGAACTAATGGGGTTTGATTGTTTTATATGTGATATTAGTGCATATGATTAGATGATATGATATGGATATATTTCTGACATGATTCGTTGATGATGCCGGCTAACGATAGATTTCCAACCAGACTCACATGTGGAGTAGAGGGGTCACGCTCGACTACCAGAGATGTTGAGGGAGAGGTGTGGACAGAAGCCCTGCCACAACCTACTAGCACTCTCATCGTGGCTTGAACTGTAGGTTAATGATTACCTAGTTCGAGAGGACCCACGATGCTGTGAAGGAAGACTATGACCATTTCTCACGATGATTCTAAGGGGTGTGAAATAAAGCATGGGCCTTATTCCTTAGAGGCCCTTAGTCTCCTACAATATCACCTGACAGAGTATTGACTCCAGGGGTTTTTGATGTCTACCAAGTCAGTCAAGAGGCGAGTGGCACCCTTGGAGCACGTGGTGCGTCCTAAAGGGAATGTCACGCAAGAAAAATGGAAAGAGACAAGTGGCACCCTTGGATCATGTGGTGCGTCCTGAAGGGCACGTCGCACAAGAGAAACCAAAAGAGGCAAGTGTCACCCTTGGAACACCTAGTGAATCCCAAAGGGCACATCGCGTGGTTATTTAATAAATGAATAAAACTAGATGGCTTTAGGACAATAAAGTGTTAAGGAATATTTGAAGCCTTTCCCTAAAAAAAAAAAAAGTGTCACCCCACATAGGAAATTAAGGTCTAAGTCTAATCTTTGTTGTTGGTAAAATTTTACCTTTTTATAAAAAAAAAATAATAATAAAAATAAACATATATAAAAATAAAAATAAAATAAATAATAAAGATAATCTTCATTAACCTTGTGACAAGAAAAGGGTAAGCAATTAAAGTGTTTTATAAAAATATTTTGGGATAAAAACTTCAAAAGGGGAATGATTGTTTTACTTTTATGCTAATTAAAAATTTAATTCATTAAAAAAAGGGGAAGAAGGGTAAGTTTTTGCACATGCCTTTTTTAGTTTAATTAAAAAGGGAAAAAGAAAAAATCTAAAATAATTAGGAAACTAGGAAAAACATAAACCTTAAAAGAAAGGGGAAACACTAGGAAAAAACAGTTAGTCCAACGTAGTAAGGTATCTACCATTTAAGAACTTTCTAATTTAAACTGAACTAGCAAATTAATAATGGGGAAAGTCATTAAAACGTGTAAGGGAATTTGGGGACACCTAGGAGCGATTCTAGGAGTGACTCTAGGTGGGTGAGGGAAATAAGGGTAATTAATTAATTAAAGAAATTAGTTTTTGGAGGAATGAGGGGGATGGGCGACACATGTATGGGGAGGAATTTTTATGAATTAATTTATTAAACATTAAATAAAATGGGATTGGGAAAGTAAGAGACTTTGAAACTCTATAAAATGGAGGGAGGAAAATTATGATGGATCTCTTCTGTTTTGTGTAATGTTACGCTGCAGAAATCTATACTTGACTAACTTAGCTTGTGGGAGTTGGGATATCCATCTCGGTGAGAGGTGGTAGCTCGGCCTTGCGAGGCGAGCTGAGAGCTAGCAGATTCTCTGGTTAGTGTGTGTGGCCTTTTTGCGGCTCGGGGGTCTAAGGGGGAAGAAAAGTACCCCTAGCATTGGCTGGGAGGTACCGATGAAGTTTCATTGGTCGGCAAGCGGAAGTTGCATGGAGCGCATGTGACATCAACTCAAAGAGGAAGATCAGGTAATGATACGCTTTCTTTATTTTTGCATGGTAGATTGTAGTAGGATTTATGATTTGGATCTGCATGTTTAATTGGGTAAGTAAATTGAATGTCTTTGCATTCTAGTTGATGACTGAATTTTTCCATAGCCTATAGCTTGATGATTGATTGACTCCCTTGGCCTTCGATTCCTGGCATGTCTTGACCACCCTATGGTGTATTGATTTGTGAGGATTGTGGTTTTTTTTGCCTTTCATCCCTAGCTCATCATTCCTTGCCTGAGTAGTCATCCAGGAGCCTAATCTACGATCATCGCTTCGGAGTTAATAGACATATGGATCTCAATGCCTTGCTTTTCTGTGCATGGATGATGAGTAAAGGACGTTCCTGTCAACTGTCTACCTTTGTTGTTGTCCTTGGCTGATTGTTTTGACTTGCACCATCTAGCAAAGATCTTTGCGTATGGATTATCTTACGTCTTTGTTGGTTTTTCTCTACGCCTTGACTATTAGAATCCTTGCGATCATTTAAATGACTTGTCCCATTAGATCCTTGCGTTTCTCTTACTGTTGTCTACGTTGTATTGGTATTCTGGCAATGGAAAAATGATTTGATTTCCTATCTGCAATTTTGTATTAGTATCCTGGAATGGAAAAACGTTTTTATTTGTTATTCCTGTCTACGTTGTATTGGTATTCTGGCAATGGAAAAACAAATTGATTTCATGTGTGCATTTTTGTATTAGTATCCTGGAATGAAAAAAAATAATTATTTGTTATTCTTGTCTGCATTGTATTGGTATTCTGGAAATGGAAAAACTATTTGATTCCCTCTCTGCATTTCTATATTTGGTATCCTGGAAATGAAAAAACGTTTTTTTGTGTTATTCATGTCTGCGTTGTATTGGTATCCTGGCAATGGAAAAATGAAATCATTTCCATGTCTACGTTTTTATCATTGGTATCCTCGTAAGGGAAGGGCGTTTTGGTCATTCCTGGATGCATTTGCATTTGACATCCGAGCAATGAAAAAGGGAAACCACTATTTTTCCATTTAAAACATGTCTGAGATTGCCGTTGAAGTGCCCATGTTTTTCTTTTAAAATTTGATAGAGATTGTTGTTGAAATGCCCACATTTTTTCTTTTAAAAGTTGATAGATATTGTTGTTGAAATGCCCACATTTTTTCTTTTAAAAGTTGACAGAGATTGCTGTTGAAATGCTCACGTTTTTTATTTTAAAAGTTGACTAAGATTGTTGTTGAAATGCCCACGTTTTTGCTTTTAAAATTTGACAAAGATTGTTGTTGAAACGCCTAGGTTTTTGCTTTTAAAAGTTGACAGAGATTGTTGTTGAAATACCCACGTTTTTTCCTTTAAATTGAGTGACTGAGTTCGCTATTGAAGGGACATGAATTGGTAGGTAGAATGATGACTGCGTTTGTTGGAATGGACACAAAATTGCCTTAAATGTTGACTGAGTTGCTGTTGAATGACCACAAGTTGATCCTTCTGCAGTTTTGTATTGTCCTTTTATTCTCCTTCACTTAGAGTGTATACGCAACGTTCTCACTGCCAAACTTTAATTACCACAGCGATGTTACTGGCCATATTAATTACCATGTTAATTGAAATGATAAATTCTATATTAAATGCCATATTAATTGCCAGAACAATTGCTACAACAATATTAATGGTCAGCGGTTTCCTTCTTACTGTTAATTGCCATGTTAAATTGCAATGTAAATGCTATATTATTTTCCATATTAATTGCCATGTTATTTTCTACAGTGAGTTAATGATCAACATATTCCTTCTTATTGATTAATTGCCGCAGCGAGTTAAATGGTTAACAATATGTAATCGCCTTGTTATTGAGCTATTAATTGTTATGTAACAGTCATATAAATTGCCTTGTTATTGTTGCATTAATTGTTATGTTAAACAACATGTTAATCGCCTTGTTATTGTTGTATTACTTGTTATGATAACAGTTATGTAAATCACCTTCCTATTGCGTTATTAATTGTCATGTTAACAGTCATGTAATTGCCGTGTTACTGTTATATTAATTGCTATGTTAATCAACATGTTAATCACCTTGTTATTTCTATATTACTTGTTATGATAATAGTCATGTGAATTGCCTTGTTATATTGCTACAATGATGTTAGTAGTTAGCAGTTCCTTCTCAATGATAATAGACACCTATTATTGTTGGTTCAGTCAATATAGCTAGACTACATGCTGAGATTAAATTGTTCATAAGTGTTATGATGGTAGCATCCTACATTAAGATTATTAATATTGTTATTCAAGTTAATGGCTAGTTAGATGGTATTTATAATTATAGTTGTAGTATTGATTACTTAGACTTGCAAGATTGATTATATTAACGTTAAATTAGCGGGTGCATTATTGACTAATTGTAACTTTGACGTGCCCCGTTTAGATTGGAACCCATGTTAAAATAGATTGTAATCATTGACTAGTTCAAACTGGGCGATTGGTTGGGTCGGGGACGATGTCGTGTATTGGTTTGCGTCATCCCCTGTTTTTGTTCTCTGGCGTTTCGTCAACCTATTGTTGGGGTATGGGTGTGATTTTTCTTTCGGTATTCGGTTTCTAGCGCGTCGGATTTATCTAGAGTCCCTGGTCTTGATAGGGTGAGTGGTGCTAAGGTTGTCGATGTGTTTATCACTTGGGGATGACATGATTTGTGATGAGGGGATCATGGCATGCCCCATGGGATAACGATGAACGAAAACCTGGCCGGAGTCGGTCTGTGTTGGGGAGTGTTGTCGAGCATGGTAAGTTGCTTGGGCGCATGGGTGGAACTCCTTTGTGCATTTGGTTTTCACGCCTTGAGGTTCTAGTCTTGTTCATCAACATCATTGTGTCGGGAAGGGGAAGTTGTCCCTTAGCGTGTAGGAGTGTCTTGTTGTGTCAGGTAGGTATCCGTTCCTCCTTGTTAAATTGCACATGTTTGCACAGTTTTCCTTGTGCCAATGAGTGGAGTTGTAGTTTCCTGTTTCCTAGGTTGCATGCTTCTGTTCTTCATCTGTGGTGCGGTTAAACCATTGTCGTCGTTGCCTTCTTTCCTCTTAATTATTTAAAAAAAAATAAAAAAATTGTGTTTTTCCCATGGTAGTAATGAAGGGGATGTTACAATCCCGATGGCTTCATTGTGAAATCCACTGATATTAGGGGTTTCTCCTTGCATGAAGTCGTCATGCTTCTCTGGAGGTATTTCCTGCTCCACCACACAACTGCCCATAGAAGTATCAGGATAATTCAAAGGGAGGGTAGTGTCGGTTGCCGTTGTCTGCTCTGTGATGTCCTCCTCCCAATTAGGAGGAATATCCTCCTCTACTATACAACCACCATGATTTAGTTCAAGGTCAAGCAATTGGGGCGTAGGTTGGGAATCATCGTGTCAACTTTATTCCTAATAAGGATTGCTGACAGAGATGCTACCAGGATTAGGAGAAAGAGAGGGAGGGCTTGTGCATCGGTGTCGGCCTACCAGACTGTAGTAGACCGACCCACATTTGGGCTTGCCTCTCTCATGAGGCATGGATTCGACACCACTGTTGGAGGAATTGAAGAAGAAACTAGACTCGGGGGAAAGAAAATTAATAGATATTTGACTCCCTCGGATGAAGATTGCAGGTGGAAAAGGCAAAGCCAAGGGAAAATGCATGAGATAAGAAACACAACAAGATATTACATGTATGATGACAAGATAAATGATAGTTTGGGGTGCTATTAATGTTGAGGTGATGTTGCCTTGCTGCAATGTACCAGCTCCGGAGGACCAAGAATGGTGTGCCATTAAACTCCCTTGATTGTTCCAATGCACTAACTCCTTGCTAGATTGAATTCTAGGCATAATGGAATGACGATGTACTATTCCAGATATAAAATAGTATGCAGAATAGAAACAATTAGCTAGAAATGGTAGAGAAACAATGATATAACCAGAACAATACCAAAATAATACCAGAATAACACCAGAAAGAGCACTTTGATTACTGAGAGAGATGTTCACTTGCCTCTACAAGGAGGCAACCTCCATCATAGTAGATCTCTATTACAATAATATCTAAGAAAAAAATTCTCATACCCTCTACTCCTATTTATACTAAATATGTCTATGCAAAAGAACAATCTAAAGGAAGATCCTTCTAAAAACGAAAGCTTCTATTAGGTCTTCTTACATTTGACTTATTCTTCCTTATTGCTAGGCCTTATTAATATTGGCCTTTATTACATGGAAATATATTATTCTACCTACGTGAGGGGTTAGGTCCCTAACATGTTCTCCCCCTTAAAAGCAACCTTGTCCTCAAGGCTTGAGATGAAGAAATTGTTGCAGAATGGTAGCTGGTTCCCAAGTGGCATATCTTGGAGTTGTATCTTTCAACTAGAATAACACTTCCTTGATGGTACGCTGACGCAAACGACACTCACGCTGGTCCAAAAATGCTTGTGGTTGTAACCAAATGGAGCCTTCTTCGTCCAACTCGGGAAGGTTGGTTTGAGTTTGGCACTTAGTTCCAATCACCTTCTTTAAGCAGGAAACATGAAAAACAAGATGGATCTTAGAATTATTGGGCAAAGCTAGCTAATAGGCCACCTGTCCCACACACTTGAGAATGGTATAAGGACCATAAAATTCGGGTCCCAGTTTCTCACAATGGTCATCCTTGAAGTACTTTTTCTTATAAGGTTGTAGTTGAAGAAACACATGATCTCCTTCTGCAAATTGACGTTCATAGTGACCTTGATCTGTATGTGGCTTCATGCAATTTTGGGCCATGATCAAATTATCTTTGAGGGTACGAAGAATATCCTCTCGAACTATAAGCGTTTGGTCAACCTCTTGGACCTTCAATACACCTAGAAAGTATGAGAGAACTGAAGGTGGATTTTATCCATATATTGCTTCAAAAAGAGTCATGTAGGTAGTTGTATGGTAAGAAGTGTTGTACCACCATTCAACTAGTGGTAACCATTGAGCCCAATAATTTTGTCATTCCGATGAAAAACACCTCAAATATGTTTCCAAACACTTGTTGACAACTTTAGTTTGACCATGAGTATGGAGATGATAAGCTGTGATCAGATGCAATTGGGTTCCTTGTAGCTTGAACAGTTCTTGCCAAAAATTGTTGGAGAAAGTGGGGTCTCGATCAGAAACAATAGAATCAGGCATGCCATGAAGCTTGAATACCTAATCCATGAAAAGTTGAGAAATAGTGGAGGCTATAAATGGGTGTTGAAGAGAACATAAATGAACATACTTGGAAAGACAATAAACTACCACCATGATGACTGATTTATTTCTCGATTTAGGTAATCACACAATAAAATACATAAATATATCCCTCCAAATAACATGTGGAATCGAAAGTGGTTGTAGTGTGCTAGGATCTTTGACTATTTCTCCCTTTTTGCATTGAAAAACATCACATTCTACCACAAAATTGTGAACGTCTTGTTTCATACCATCTCAGAAAAAAGAACGTTTGACCTGGTCATAGGTTTTGGTAAACCCTGAGTGCCCAATGGTGGGTGTAGCATGAAGCTCAGAAAGTACCGTGGATTTAAGTTTTGACTGTTTACTTAAGTAAAAACGGACTTAGTAGTGAAGATCATCATTGTTCCAAGAGTACTCTGGGGAAACTGGAGAATTGGCCTGCAATTGTTGTATTAGATGCAAAATTTTGGGATCGTGTAGCCATTCATGATGAACAACTTGGAGCCAATCTAGTAGAATGAAGGAGAGGGAAAAAAGGGACCCTTCATCTTCATATTTTTTGGAAAGTGCATCAACAACCAGATTGGCCTAAAATGAAGACAAAAGCCAATAAAAACTTTAAAGAAAGAATATTTTTGGCCTAAAATGAAGACAAAAATAATTGAATACATTGCTAGGTGTGTAGAGTGCTAGTTGGTTAAGGCTGAGCACAAGCACCCGACTGGATTATTACAACCTATACCCATTCCATAGTGGAAATGGGAAGTGATCAATATGGATTTAATCACCAGACTACATATAACTAAGAATCACAATGATTCTATTATGGTTGTGATTGATAAACTTACAAAAGAAGAACACTTTATTATGGTAAAATCTACTTACAAGGAGATAAATATTGCAGATATCTCTATGAAGGAAATTTTCAGGATGCACGGTTTACCTAAAATGATCATTTCTAATAGAGATACAAAATTTACTTCCAATTTTTGGAAGAATTTGTTCAATAGAATGGATACACAACTAAATTTTAGCACCGCTTACCATCCTCAAACTATTGGTTAGACTGAAAGGAATAACCTAATTGTTGAGGATATGTTGCGAATGTCTGTTATGGATTGTCCAATAGAATCATAATATTATCTTCATCTAGTTGAATTCACATACAACAATGGTTATCAGTCATCTTTAAAGATGATTCCTTTCGAATTATTATATCACAGGAGCGTAGAACACCTGTGAGTTGGGATAATCCCGTTGACAGGATCATTTTAGGGTCCGATATGTTAAAATAAATGGAAACAATAATGCAAAAAAGAAAATCGAATTTGAAAAGTGCACAAAACATGCATAAAAGACATGCATATTTGAAAAGGACACACAAAGAGTTTAATGTTGGAGACCATGTCTACATAAAAGTAAAACCTATAAACAGTGTTAATTCTCTATAAATTCCCAGAGGTTGTCAAAGTAGAAGAAATTTACAAGAGGTAACTTTAGCCAACCACTTCGAAACTGGAATCTAGCCCTACCAGTTTCAGAGAGGGATCTCTTTGCATGATTTAGCTATGTTTTAACTTTGAGATATTAGGCTAGTTAAACAAAATAAGATTGAAAGGTTTGTTGTCGTTTTTGTTAAGCTTCCCTTGCCTGTGATACTACTCTGGATTCCTGATAATTTCGAACTATCTTTAGCCACGGTGGCTAATTTCTTTTTATAATCAGACAATGTCATCAACTTCTCATTTATGACCCTTAAGCCAGGGAGGCCTTTGTTCTGTAAAGATTCAATTTTGATGAAAAATATTTGTACTCCTATGTCCATTGTCTGGAATTTTTCCTCCAACTGTAGCATCAGTCCTCTTTTGGTCAGGACCCTCTTGACCTCGAGGATAGTTTCTATCCTATCTTCAATTTTCAAATCCTCTAACTCTTCTCTAGTTTTTGAATTTAGGAATTTAATGATCTCAGTGGCTTCTGTTGGCATCTCTCCCAGTTCTTCTCTTATTTTTTCAATAGCCTCCTTGCTTCTTTGCACTAGTTCGTTTTGCTGGAACATGATTTGTACCATAGGCCAAATTTCATTTACGGACTTGGTGATATCCATCGAGACACTTTCCTTGACCTCAACAAGTGTTTTGCTTGCCACTGTTTGCTTCTGAAGCTGTTGCAATTCCTGTTTGAGCTTGTATGATGTTTGTTTCTCCTTGGAGTAGCTAGTTTGGTAAGAAGACTTGAGTTCCTAAAGGTTCTCAACCTCCTTTTTAAGTCTACTAATCTCTGTCTCTTGCAAATTCATCTCTTCCATGGATTTTTCCAGTTCTACTATTTTCTCCAGAGTTGTCAGTGGAGTTGCTGAGGGAATCTCTGCTGCAGATGTTGTGCTTACTCCTGTGAGTGGAACTGTGCTCAATGGAATGACTTCCATGGGCTTTGATTGTTCCTTCTCTTTCAATAACCTTTCCAGTTCTGCTTCCATCTCTTTCAACTGTGCATTCTACTCCATGATCAACTTGAGCATCTCATCCTTTTCACCTTCTGTCTCGGCTATATCCTTTGCCTATGCATCTTCCGTTGGTGGGAGTTTCAACTGTTTCCTCAGAGATGCTATATCGAAATTTTTACTTTTTAACATCTCCTCAACTGCTTTCACATTCGAGGGGTCATACCTGATCTTGAGGACCAATTCTTCCAACATCTTAATTCTATTATCTTTTGCAAAGGATGATATATTTTCTAATTTCAGCTGTGTCTGAACATTGCTCAGAGATACCTTTAATTTAGCAGCCGCAGTAGAAGCATTTGCCAACATGGAGAAAACCATTTCTCTAGTTTGTCTGTGCAGATCCATCTGATCAGTGGGATGCACATCTCTAGTATGAAACTCGAATGTTGCTTTTTTGTAATCAGTGATGGCTTTCGGGTCTGGAACCTGTGCCTCCAGAAAAGCCATGTGCATTCTACCCTTCTCTGTATCGAATGCAAACAATAGACTGTGTTGTGCAGTTGAAGTCTGTTTCCAAAACTGAGCATAAGTACTACTGGTCAGTGTCTGATTTTTCTTTTTGATCAGGTCATACTTCTAAAAAAAACTCAATTTTGGTCCTACTTTGCTCGGCTGGTTGACTGGTGGAGTATTCATGGGATTCTTAGGAAAAACCGTAGACATGATCTGCTTGTTGCTTGTGCTAAGAAGCGACTGATCATCTTTCATAGTTTCAATGGATTGGATTCCCTTTTCACCAGCCGTGTCAGGTGTATGACTGGCTTTTGGCTTTTTGGTGTGTAGTTGGACATCTTCAGCTGAGACTTCAGTGACAGAAGGTGAGGTATCCTCCCTGGATATTTTCTCTTTGGGAACCTGTGGTGTAGTTGTCTGTAAGATGGTGACTGAAGTGTCCTGCTGTTCTATCTCTACCAGATTGTTTGGCTCCCATTCTATTTCATTTGCGAATTTCTCTATCTCAGGATTGGGTGTATGAACATATGGAATATTTTTATTTTTAACCCTTATTTCAAAAATTATCCCACACGGATCATAGTGCCATAGGAAACTAATATGAAGCTTCATTTCTTTCAACAATCTATCTTCTTCCTCCCCGACGCCTCGGTTATTTCAGATGAAAGACCCTATTTTCCCTTTAATTCTAAGCTATTGTTTCTTTTTCAGAGACACAAAATGTATGTCATCTGAGTTAATCATTTGCCTTATATACTCCAGGGAAAATATCCTCATGGGTAGATACTTGGGCAATTTTTATGGAGCCAACTCACATCCATATACTCTGATCTCGTTGTGGTTTTGGTAAAGATACCAGTCTCCAGTTTTTGCCAGGTTTAAGAGGTCTAAGATCCTCTGAATCTCCTCATTTATTCTCGGTTCAGGTTTTCCACTGAGCATGCTCACCACTGGATGGTGGAACTGCTCGATAAAATGTTTGAAGATGAATTCTATAGAATTTTGTCTGAGTAGCGAAGTCCAAGCTGTTATCGCCTACAGTCTCCTGTCCTTGTCCATCCTCTACATTGAAAAGGAGAATCTGTCTGCCTGAAAGAAAGTAAACATGTAGGCCAGTATTGAGGAACACCGGAACATGCCCTCTGTGGAGAAATTTAAGAACTTCTCATGAATACTGTCCGCCAGGAAAGTGCTATAGCTGAACTACGTGGTGGGTCTTTCCTCTGTGGAGAAAATGGACAGAAAATCCAATATGGGTTCATCCACCCATTGGTCGGAAAAATAACCTAGCAGAACACCGAGTGACGAAATGATTTGGTTTCCCTTTACTGAGAATAGGGAGGAAGGGTACGGGGGATCTGTCTTGGGGAGATAAGCAGCCTAAGGGAGGAAAATCTCAAAAATATGGGCTCTCTGAGGGAAAGATAACTTCTGGTAAAGCTCAGTGATGACTTCAAGATTGAAAGGGGAGGCAGATTCAGCTCTGGGTATCTGCATCATTTGATCAATGGATTCTGGTGTAATGAAGAACATAGTTTCTCCTGATGAAGAAACTATGGCTCTCTGGTCGGGGAGGTAATGAGCCTGGCATTTAAGGGAGAATTCAAGGAAATGGTGAACTTGGGGGAAAAGATACAGAGGAAGGTTGGACTCCCAGAGCCCAATTTCATCACTCTAATCTAAGAAAACATCTTTGAGTCATGATTGCAAGTCCGTGAAGTCTAATTCACACTTGGTGTCTGCGATTAAATGATCCTTGTCGTCCAAATGGATCCTGTCAAGGTTGACAGAAGGCGGGAGGAAAGGATTTTCCTTAGCTTCTGCTTTCTTTGATTTTGGCGCCATCGCCATGAAAATACCTAGAATTCAAATAAAACGTTAGTGGGGATGACTGTGGTTTTGTACAACTGACCGAAATAGAGAGAAAACGGGGAAAACTATGCTCTGGAGTGACGGGAAGAATATTCTCTGGTGAGATGACACAGTAAGCAATGGGAGAAATGAAGGGAAAAGGTAGTTTTGAGAAAAAGGATACCCATTGGGCGTGAGGGATAGATCAACAAACTAACGGATAAGTTAGCTAGTAATAAATGGCCAACGGGTCTTTTAGAGCATGAGATGGCAGGTGAAAATGACTGACGAATACGACCGGGTGATGTGGAGGGTGTTGATTGGGAACTGACCATGATGAAGGGACTTGTAACGGGTGAACAGGGGGAATGGGTTGATAGAGTTATGTGACGTGACCCTTAGGGAAAAGTGGAAAATGATGTCATGGGGTGACAGGGGTATGTCAGAAAATGGTAAGTGGTGGGAGTCTAGACCAATGGATTCCTGCCATGTAGAGAAGAAGGGCCTGCCAAAAAATCACTCCATTCCAGACCCCTCCCTCACCGTTAAAGGCAGACCGGTCGGGGGGGTCCAAAAAACACCATCAGCCATCCATCGGTGCACTTGCCGCTGGACCATAGATTTGAGCACAATCTTTAACCAATATTCCGGACCCCCCAACGTTAAAAGCAGAACGGTCGGAAGGTTCAGAATTCAATCTCAACTGTGGATCTAAGCGTCGATGCCTCAGCTGTTCAGAAGTGCACCTTTGTTATACATGATTCCAGATCCCCTCCTACCATTA
>ML819997.1:39462-51279 GCA_009831015.1 Picea engelmannii | reverse complement strand
TGCTCTGAAACTTAGGATAAGTTCATTATGTGGGTTCGCCCAAGCTTTCTCTGTTTTTTTATCACCATGGGGGTTAGACATCAAACCTTTAAAACACCAAAGATATGGTTCAACATCGATCATCATCCCTATTTTATTAGGATAAAACAAACTACCCTATGTTCTAACCTAATTACCTATGAAATTTAGCCCAGATTAAACTGTTCGACTAAGAAAATACTCTATCCTGGGGCTATTTGTCCAAGATTAAGCAGTTTGGTCAAATTTATTCACTAGCTAACCTAATTCTCTTGGCTAAGATTAAACAGTTTAGCCAATATTATTCACTACTCCTATCAACGTCAATTTAAAAGGACTTGGCCATGTTTAAACTATATGAACCAAGTCACTATTATTACATGGGGCTCTATCCAATTTCTTTTATGCCCTCTTTTATTCTTTTTCTTTCTTTTTCTCAAATTATTTGCAGAATGAAAAATCATTTGACAACCAAAACAAATAAAGGATAAAACATTTCAGTCACCAGTTGATCCTATAAATTATAGGGTTATAACAGCGGCTCCACCTAGGGATGGTACTCTCCTTGTGAAGTGCCAAGAATCCTATTTCTGATGTTCTGAAAAACTTTATCCACAGTTTCCTTTGTTGTATGATTTGTTTTATTTTTGAAATTTTGATGACAATGTCTAGTGACTTAGGGCCTTCTCTGCGGGATTTAACCATCTGATAAAATTTATTCACTCAAAACTTGTAATAAAAATGAAATGATTTGTACAATGGAAAGGTGTGACTGAAGGTCCCTACTGAGGGGATGAATAGTGCTTCAACATTCTGCCATTCACGGGTCCTCCTGGTAGATTGGTCCCATCACTGTTGTTGAGCAGGAAAGCATTATTCCCTCTGAATGCGTGAATTATGTAAGGTCCCTAACATAAACTGTCGAATTTGGCATGCTTCCCCTTATCTTCATTTCAAGCATCCCATCTCAGAACCAGGTCACCAAGCTCAAAGTCATTTTCTTTAGTTCTTTTATCACAGATCTTTTTTATGATCTCCTAGACAACCTGAGTTTTGTTGTATATTTCTTCTCTAGACTGCTGCAAGTGTGTCATCTGGTTTATCCTTCTTTAGGAGTCGTTCGGATCGACTTGCATCTCATGCAACAGTTTCATGACAGGAACCCCTAAGGAGGTAGGAAAAACTGCTTCAGTGCCATAGACCAACTAATATGGAGACATACCAATTGACCTCTTGGTTGTCAATCTGTCGACCCACAGTGCGAAAGATAGCTTGTTATGCCATGACTTTTTGTTTTCTTGCAACGTCTTCTTAATAATGTTCACCAGGGTTTTATTGGATGACTCCGCCAACCCATTTCCCTGAGGGTAATAGGATGTGGAGTGTCCAAAACCGATATGATACTAGTTGCAAAAATCTATGAGCTTCTTGGAACGGAAAATAGTTGCATTGCCAGTTATGATTTTTTTGGGACACCTAAAATGAGACAAGATATTATTTTCGAGAAATTTTATAATGACAGAGTCAGTAGCTTGCCTGCTTGGTACAACTTTGATCCATTTTGTGAAATAGTCTGTAGTATTAAGAATCCACCTGTGCTGGCCCGAAGAGGGAGGATGTATTTCTCCAATAAAGTCTATTCCCCATTGCTGGAAAGGAGCTTCAACAAAGATCGATTTCAGGGGCAAAGGGAGGAGCTTCCTTTTTCCCTCGAACACCTGACATTTATGACACAAAGTCACCTTCTTATGCACATTAGAAAATAGTGTAGGCCAATAGAACCCAGCTTTGAGAATTTTATTAGCTGTGGTCTTCCAGCTCAGATGAACACCACAGTCTCCTGCATGAAAATCCTGCAATACTTTGTCAGCTTCATCCTTTAATAGACAATTTTAAAAAATACCTCCAGAATCCTTCCAATATAGATTGTCTTCTAGAATGCAAAATTTTAATCCTTTCAATTTCAAAAACCTATCTTTAGTTTTGGTCAGACCAGGGGGAGCTTGTAAATTATGCAAAACAAATATCAGGTTTGCGTATCATGGAGAGTTCAAAAATACCTCTTTCACGCTTGGAGTCGCCTTCTCTCCATGTTCATCTACTGCAGCTAAGAAATTAATATCAAGAGCATGGAAATTGGATTCATCCATTAACTTTGCTAGACCTTGACCTTTAATCGGTTTAGTAGGCGTAATCTCTATGTCATACTCCAGAATGATAGCAATCCATTTTCCTCTTATGCCGTCTGGATTGTCCTGGGTTAAAATGTCCTTTACTACTGCATTCAGAACATATGCGATGGTGTGGGAATGGAGAATATATATTCTAAAATTCTTTATGGATTTTACCAAGGAAAAATCTTGTTTCTCCATTATTTTATAATTCAAAGTAGCATCTCATACCCTTCGTTGTTTTTCTTTAGTAATACTGCTGCAATGGTATGTTCAGAAGCGAAAGAAAAAAGGTAAAAATCTTTGGTGAAATCAGGACTGATCAAGACTGGAGCCTGTGTGAGTGCATGTTTAACTTGTTCAAAAGACTGGTTGGATTCAGAGTCTGATTTTATTTTTATGTCATTTTTTAATATGTTGGTGATGTTCCTAAGAAGCTCAGCCAAGTTAGGTATGAATCTTCTCAGAAAGTTTATTTTTCCAATGAAACATTGTAACTCTTTGATATCCCTTGGGTGTTGTAGTTTCTGAATGGCTTCTATTCTTCTGGGATCTATCTTAATTTCGTCCTTAGAGATTATGTGCCCCAACAGTTTACCTTCCTCTAATCCGAAAAGGCTTTTCTTAGGATTCAGAGAAATCCAAAATTTCCTACATTTCTCAAACACTCATCTGAGATGTCATAAGTGCTCTTCATCGAATTGGGAATAAACAGTTACATCGTCCAGATAAATGACAATAAATCTGCCAAGTTCTTCCACAAAAGTGATGTCCATCACTCTTTGGAAAGTGGCCTCAGCGTTCATCAACCCGAAAGGCATTTTCACGTACATGAAGGTACCCCAAGGTGTTTGAAGGTTGTTTTCTCTTGGTCATCTGGGTGAACGAGAACCTGGTTATAGCCTAAGAAACCATCCAGTAAGGGGATTTGGCTGGATCCAACTAACTTTTGTAATATGTGGTCCATTTTTGGCAATGGGTAGTTGTCTTTTAGGGAAACCTTGTTTAGGTTTCAAAAATCAATGCAAAGCCTGATTTCCCCAGTTTTCTTTTGGGTTGGGACCAGATTTGAAACCCATTTGGAAAATCGTAAGGGGACTATGATTTTAGCATCATACATCTTTTTAATTTCTTTTTCTATCAGGGGAAGTAACTTGGGATTGATTCTCCTAAGTTTCTGTCTGAAAGGTTTTTGATCTTCTTTTATCGGGATCCTATGTTGTATGATGCCCGTGTCATAAGATTTTAAATCTTCATATCCCCAAGCAAACATGTCTGCATATTCCTTGAAAAGTTCAATGTATTTGAGTTTCTTCTTAGGAGGTAAGGATTTGGAAAGTTTTACTATCCTGGGTTTCTCTTCTGTCCCTATGTTACGGTCTTCAACCTCTTTACCACTGGCTTCAATTTTGGGTTTTTTAGCTACATCATTAAAATCAAATAAGTCTTCTAATGAAACTAAACTCCTAGGAAAAATATTACTCTTTAAATGCAAAACATCAGACTCTATCTCATCTTCACCTAACTCTCCTGAATCTATTTTATTTACACTATCATTTCCAAAAACAGATTTATTCACATTTTTATCATCATTTTCTAAGTCTATGTTTGTACACTCGAAATCATTTTTACATTGTAGAAAATCTTCAATTTGATCATCGTTCCCAAATACCTACCAGTATCTGATGTTGTCCGGGACAATCGGTCTGCACTTCACCTCCACTGTTTATGGGTGAGTGGAGCGAAAAGGTATCTTGCATGTAGCTACTGATGTAGCTAACCCATCTGCTAAAATGTTCTATCCCCTAGGCATCACCTGCAAATCAACTTCAGTGAAACATTTAAGGGCATCCAAAACAACATTTCTATAATCTCTAAGCCTGGGATGTTTTTCTGCATACTCACCTTTAATTTGTTTGATAATTAATTTAGAATCGCCTCTTACCATGATTTGTTTGGCACCAACCTTCTTTAGCAGTTTCAGGATGAGCATCAAATCTTCATACTCATCTATGTTGTTAGTGCATTGAAAATTCAGTTTGTAAGAATGGTTTTCTGAATACCTAGATTTGTGATTGTGCAACCAAACTCCTTCTCCAGCTCCTTCTTTGCTTATAGCTCCATTGAAGTCCATGCTCTAGAAATTTGCTGGCAATTCTTCACTTATTACGGGTTTCTTCCCTTTTGCCTCAGTGATTTCTTGGCCTTCGTTCGGGTCAAATGTATCTTCTTCCACCTGAGCGATTTGTTCTCCCATATCATCGTCGTTATACAAGATGAAGGAATCTAGATCAGAGTGAGCAGAGTACAGGGGATAGTTGTGGGGCTTTTCCTGGCTGCTAACCATATATTTCATCACCGTCTCTCTGTATAGTCTTCTCTGTTGTTTGAATACTGGGATAGTGGCATATGACATATCCAAATGCAAAGTGCCTTTCAACTTTCCCCCCCAAGATCTGGACAACAACATGCCATATTTTAGGGGAATGTCCGCGACTACCACATCCATAACCATGCTTTTAGCTGGAATCTGAGCTAGGGTGATACATAAGTTCTTGATCAAACTGAGACATCTGAATTTGATGGAGTCAAAAGAGTGTAAATCCTTGTAAGGTCTAGTGACCTCGAGTCCCAGTTTTTCCATCACTGCTTTAGGCATCAGGTTATGGGAAGCACCCAAATATAGCATAACATTGTGCAGAATCAGGTCGTGTATATTAAGGTTGATGTAAAAAGGAGCGACAACACTAGTGTCAGTCTGACCATCAACTTCAGGGCCAAACAGGAGTTCAGGTTGATCATCAGTAAGATTTACCATGTTCGAATGATTCACCGATCCAACGGTTAAGGACTTCGTGCCTATATCAGGCTCGATGCTCAATGCTTTGATCACTTGCGATTGGTATGCATTCTTACTCATCAACTCAGAAAGGGGAATGGGAATTTTCACTTTGGCTAATTCCCCTTCGAGGCTGAAAGGATTAGGAGCTCTGCTTTGGCTCAACAATTTTGATCTGTCCACAATAGTTTTTTGGGCGGAAGTACTTGGTCGGTTGGTTGATGAAACCTCAGTTTGCGTTGATCTTAGTAAAATGGTAGGGTTTCTTTTTGCTGGAGTTTTAACATTACCTTTCTCGGGGATCTTCTTGGTAGAAGGCTCAGGAGATTTCCTGGTTTCGATTGTTTTCTTCGTTTTAGTTACCTTTTATGGTGAACTTTCATCTGTCTTTTTACTTCGTAGATTGTACTGCCTGTGTACCTCCATAATGACATTTTCAAATGCCTGTTGTTTGGTCTCTTCGGTTTCCTCACTCACCTTCGTTTGAGAAAGAAGGAAAATTTCTTTCTCTTCTTGAGTAAGGAAAATTGCTTCGTTATCATGAATGCCCATGAGGTTTATGTGTGTGTCCTCTAATTCTTCAATTACCTCCTCACCCTCGTCGGCATAATTTTCCTGTAGGGGTGGTCTGATCTGTTGATCAGGACCCCTCTGTTCTCTTTGATCCCTAGGATCTCTCTGCCTTATTTGAGGAGGATTTCTTCTGAAGTTAGGATTCCGAATTTGTGGAGCAGGTTGGTTTTCTCTAGGAGGATTTATTTCGGTTACAGTAAGTCTCTCCATCATCCTCTCCACTTCTCTAGCTAAGGAATCTAGTTTGGCATCAGACGAAGATGTGGAAGGTTCCTCTTTAATCGTGACTCTCCTTTCTGTCCTCTACCGTGCCCTTTTAGCCAAAAGGTTGGCCTCTACACTTATTGCGCTTTTCTGCATGTCCTCCAGGGTGGTGGAGTTTCTTTCCCTTAATTGATATGACATATCAGCGTCAAAACCGTCAGGGAATTTTATCAATGCCAAACCTTGTGGGGGTTTAATATCAGTTGGAATTGCATTGTATAGATTGTTGAAGCGGGCACAGTAGTCTTACACTGTCTCTCCTTGATTCCTTCTGATGTTTTCGTATTCTGACAAGATCTGGAGAGGATTTTTCTTTACCTCCCATCTATCCAGAAAACTTCTTTGAAATGTTGTAAGGTCGACCACTGAAGTATCACGTAAGCCTTTGTACCATTTCTTAACATCCCTCATCAGACTCTACGCAAAAAGTCTCATTTGAAAATCAACTTCATCCACTTCATGCAAGTCAAAATAGTCATTCATTTTATCAACGTGTTGTTGTGCATTCAAGGGCCCTGTACCATCGAACTGTGGGAGTCTCGTTTGATAGTCCTGGGGCATGTCGTGTAAAGGTGCGACCAACACCAAGGGAGCATATCTGGTTCCCATGATAGGTGGAGGAGGCGGGACAACAACCTGGATGATAGGTGGGGTGGTGGCAGGAAATTAGGAGGATAAGGGACTGGCTGGCAGGGAGTGAGAGGTTTGAGGTTTTGCAGTGGGAGATAGTATTTGAGGGGTCTGGGGTTGCAGGATGGTTGGATCTAAAACAGTTTCAGTCACAAAGCTATCAGATTTTATTCTAAAGAGGCTTTGTTCAAAACTGGTGTCAAAGTCGAGATCTTGAAGGGAAACAAGTTATTCTAGAAGAGAAGGGGACCTATGAAGGGGACTATGACTCCCTGAACCTTCTAGAATGGTCTTGTTTCTGAGTAACTGTTCTAGATTATCAGTTGCTATCGTAGGTTCTGGGTCTGGGTGGGATCGAGTATAAGCTCTTTTAGGAGCCATATTTTTTTAATTTTTATATATTTTTAATCTGAAATTACTATGTACAAGAACTTAACAACCTCTGAACATTATTTCTTTCTCAGATTTATAGTTTGTTCAGAAACAAAGTTTTCTTCTAGGGGAAAAACAAACCGTGGGGTTGAATGTTTGTTGAGTGTTCCCCAGTACGGTCGCCACTATGTTAATGCTCTGTAAATTCCCAGAGGTTGTCAGAGTAAAAGAAATTTACAAGAGGTAACTTTATCCAACCACTTTGAAACTAGAATCTATCCCTACCAGTTTCAGAGAGGGATCTCTCTGTATGATTTAGCTATGTTTTAACTTTGAGATATTAGGTTAGTTAAACAAAATAAGATTGAAAGGTTTGTTGTTGTTTTTGTTAAGTTGGTTGAAAAGGGTCTACGCCTCTGTTGGGCTATGGGGTCTGTATCATAAAAATAGAGGTCTAAACATAAATTAAAAGATCCTTTTCACAGGGAAAGATAATGCATTTATTGGATTCTTTAGTATTAAAATGATGAATAACAAAAAAGATGAGAATATCAATTAAAGTAAAGAAGCATTTAAGAATTTCTTCACTGTAATATCAGAAAGATAAACATTTAGATCTTTCAAAGACGGAAACAGGGTATACAAAGATAAATCCTGCAACATGCGCTAATTTAAAAGATTAGATTAGAAAACAATATGAAAACTGAGGGAGAAAAACATTTAACATAGAAAATAATAACATCACCAATGAATAACACACGAGAATCCTGTGAAACGTCTCTTTGTATTACTGGAAGATATCTTGATAAAAATTACAGTCTTTCTGGCTTACAGGGTGTAAAGATCAACCCTCGGTACTTCAAAGTTTGAAATATTTATAATAAAAAATTACATATGATCCTGTCATTAAATATCAGAACGTGGCAGTTCTAAATTTAGCTAACTAATTTAACAAGATACAAAAATTCATGAACTGTTTGATGATGTGTTGAAATCTTCATGCTGATTTTTGGGGTAAATCGTTGGTGAGTCCTTTGCACGACTTCGCTTGATTGGATTGTTGACTGGGCTTGGACACCTCAGCTCTTACTCAATCAAATTGCATAACTCTTCCCATAGAAGGTGACTGGGAACGCCGACTTTGAGTAGTCTTCGGTATACTTTATCCATCTTTGTATGCTTGGAAAAAGTTGGCTTGACGATGAAGATGTACCAGATCTCGTGTTGTATGCTGATGTCTGACTGTAATGCTTTTAAGAACGCCTTTCCTGTGATACTACCCTAGATTCCCAATAATTTCAAACTATCTTTAGCCACGGTGGCTAATTTCTTTTTATAATCAGACAGTGTCATCAACTTGTCATTTATGACCCTTAAGCCAAGGAGGCCTTTGTTCTGCAGAGCTTCAATTTTGCTGAAAAATCTTTGTACTCCTATGTCCATAGTCTGGACTTTTTCCTCCAGCTGTAGCATCAGTCCTCTTTTGGTCAGGACCCTCTTGACCTCGAGGATATTTTTTGTCCTATCTTCAATTTTCAAATCCTATAACTCTTCTCTAGTTTTTGAATTCATGAATTTAATGATCTCAGTGGTTTATGTTGGCATCTCTCCCAGTTCTGTTCTTATTTTCTCAATAGCCTCCTTTCTTCTTTGCACTAGTTAATTTTTCTCGAACATGATTTTTACCATAGGCCAATTTTCATTTACGGACTTGGTGATATCCATCCAGACACTTTCCTTGACCTCAACAAGTGTTTTGTCTGCCACTGTTTGCTTCTGAAGCTATTGCAATTCCTGTTTGAGCTTGTCTGATGTTTGTTTCTCCTTGGAGTAGCTGGTTTGGTAAGAATACTTGAGTTCCTGAAGGTTCTCAACCTCCTTTTTAAGTTTGCTAATCTCTGTCTCTTGCAAATTCATCACTTCCATGGATTTTTCCAGTTCTATTGTCTTCTCTAGAGCTGTCAGTGGAGTTGCTGAGGGAATCTCTGCTGCAAATGCTATGCTTACTCCTGTGAGTGGAACTGCGCTCAATGGAATGACTTCCATGGGCTTTGATTGGTCCTTCTCTTTCAATAACCTTTCCAGTTCTGCTTCCATCTCTTTCAACTGTGCATTCTGCTCCATGATCAACTTGAGCATCTAATCCTTTTCACCTTCTGTCTCGACTATCTCCTTTGCGTGTGCATCTTCTGTTAGTGGCAATTTCAACTGTTTCCTCAGAGTTGCTATATTGACATTTTTCTTTTTTAACATCTCCTCAACTACTTTCACATTCGAGGGGTCATACCTGATCTTGAGGACCAATTCTTCCAACGTCTTAATTCTATTATCTTTTGCAAAGGATGATATCTTTTCTAATTTCAGCTGTGTCTGAACATTGCTCAGAGATACTTGTAATTTAGCAGCCGCAGTAGAAGCATTTACCAACATGGAGAAAACCATTTCTCTAGTTTGCCTATGCAGATCCATCTGATCAACGGGATGCACATCTCTAGTATGAAACTCAAATGTTTCTCTTTTGTAATCAGTGATGGCTTTCGGGTCCAGCATCTGTGCCTGCAGAAAATCCATGTGCATTCTACCCTTCTCTGTATCGAATGTAGACAACAGTTTGTGTTGTGCAGTTGAGGTCTATTTCCAAAATTGAGCATAAGTGCTGCTGGTCAGTGTTTGATTTTTCTTTTTGATCAGGTCATACTTCTAAAAAACACTCAATTTTGGTCCTACTTTGCTCGGCTGGTCGACTGGTGGATTATTCATGGGATTCTTAGGAAAAAATGTAGACATGATCTACTTGCTACTTGTGCTAAGAAGTGACCGATCATCTTTCATAGTTTCAGTGGATTGGATTCCCTTTTCACCAGCCGTGTCAGGTGTATGATTGGCTTTTGGCCTTTTGGTGTGTAGTTGAAAATCTTCAGTCGAGACTTCAGTGACGAAAGGTGAGGTATCCTTCCTGGATATTTTCTCTTTGGGAACCTGTGGTGTAGTTGTCTGTGAGATGGTGACCGAAGGGTCCTGCTGTTCTATCTCTACTAGAGTGTATGTCTCCCATTCTATTTGATTTGTGAATTTCTCTATCTCAGGCTTGGGTGTATGAACATATGGAATATTTTTATTTTTAACCCTCATTTCAAAAATTATCCTACACGGATCATAGTTCCATAGGAAACTAATATGAAACTTCATTTCTTTCAACAGTCTGTCTGCTTCCTCCCCGACGCTTCGGCAATTACAGATGAAAGACCCTATTTGCCCTTTAATTCTAAGTTGTTGTTTCTTTTTCAGAGACAAAAAATGTATGTCATCTGAGTTAATCATTTATGTTATATACTCCAGGGCAAATATCCTCACAGGTAGATACTTGGGAAATTTGTATGGAGCCAACTCGCATCCATATACTCTAATCTCGATGTGGTTTTGGTAAAGATACTGGTCTCCAGTTTTTGCCAGGTCTGAGAGGTGTAAGATCCTCTGAATCTCCTCATTTATTCTCGGTTCAGGTCTACCACTAAGCATGCTCACCACTGGATGGTAAAACTTCTCGATAAACTGTTTGAAGATGAATTCTGTAGAATTTTGTCTGAGTAGCGAAGTCCAAGTTGTTACCGCTTGCGGTCTCCCGTCCTTGTCCATCTTCTGCATTGAAAAGGAGAATCTGTCCACCTGAAAGAAAGTAAACATGTAGGCTAGTATTGAGGAATACCGAAACATTCCCTTTGTGGTGAAATTTAAGAACTGCTCGTGAATACTGTCCACCAGGAAAGTGATGTAGTCGAACTGCGTGGTGGGTCTTTCCTCTGTGAAGAAAATGGACAAAAAACTTAATATGGGTTCATCCACCCATTGGTCGGAAAAATAACCCAACAGAACACAGAGTGACGAAATGATTTGGTTTCCCTTTACTGAGAACAGGGAGGAAGGGTATGGGGGATTTTTCTTGGGGAGATGAGCAGCCTGAGGGAGGAAAATCTCGAAAATCTAGGCTCTCTGAGGGAAAGATAACTTCTGGTAAAGCTCTGTGATGACTTCAAGATTGAAAGGGGAGGTGGATTCAGCTCTAGGTATCTGCATCATTTGATCAATGGCTTCTGGTGTAATGAAGAACAAAGTTTCTCCTTATGAAGAAACTATGGCTCTCTGGTCGGGGAGGTAATGAGCCTGGCATTTAAGGGCAAATTCAGGGAAATGGTGAACCTGGGGGAAAAGATACAGAGGAAGGTTGGACTCCGAGAGCCCATTTTCATCGCTCTGATCTAAGAAAACCTCTTTGAGTCATGACTGGGAGTCTTTGAAGTCAAATTCGCACCTGGTGTCTGCGATTAAATGATCCTTGTCGGCCAAATGGATCCTGTTGAGGTTGACAGGAGGCGGGAGGAAAGGATTTTCCTCAACTTCTGCTTTCTTTGATTTTGGCGCCATCACTATGAAAATACCTGCAATTCGAATAAAACATCAGTGTGGATGACTGTGGTTTTGGATGACTGACCAAAATAGAGAGAAAATGGGGAAAAATATGCTCTGGAGCGACGGGAAGAATATTCTCTGGTGAGATGACACAGTAAGCAATGGGAGAAATGAAGGGAAAAGGTAGTTTTTAGAAAACGGATACCCGTTGGGCGTGAGGGAAAGATCAACAAGCTAATGGATAAGTTAGCCAGTAATAAATGGCCAATGGGTCTTTTAGAGCATGAGATGGAAGGTGACAATGACTGATGAATACGACCAGGTGACGTGGAGGGTGTTGATTAGGAACTGACCATGATGAAGGGACTTGTAACGGGTGAACAGGGGGAATGGACTGACAAAGTTATGTGACGCGACCCTTAGGGAAAAGTGGAAAATGATGTCATGGGGTGACGGGGGTATGTCAGAAAATGGTAAGCGGTGGGAGTCTGGACCAATGGATTCCTGCCATGTAGAGAAGAAGGGCCCGCTAGAAAACCACTC